>JACSVZ010000014.1:1777499-1959788 GCA_014706295.1 Lycocorax pyrrhopterus obiensis
CTAGTGAAACACACTTGCTTATCTGCCTGAACCAAATGAATGAGTAGGTAACTTATCCAAGCTCATTTAGAGTTTAGGGCTGGCCTCATTAAAAAGCATCTGAATTTATTTGGGAAATGAATTAAAGATATTATTGAAAATTTACATAATTTCTTTGCCAAAAGGTCTCTGCTTGTGAATGAAATTAACAATGCTTCCTCATCTTAAAATAATTCATTATTATAATAAATTTTATAATTATGTATTATTATTTTAAATCATAATATTCAATATAGTGAAGTGGAAGTAGAAGTAGTTCTATTTTATCAAAGATTCAAAAGAGATTAGTTGTAGCATTCATTCTATTCTGGTTGCAAAAGAATGAAAAATGAAATGGGAATGAAAAAGAAGGGAAAGCACAAGGAATTAAGTGTTTTCCTGCTTCAGGAAGGACACAGGCAGATTTTCTACAGAGGATTAAATAAGGGCTACTACTCAGCCTTGTGTCAACTTGGGTACATTGAGAACATCTGCCAAATTTCATTGGGGAGGTCACGTCTGTCCATCTGGGAGCAGGACGAGTTCCGTGGGTGACTGAAAAGAGCGGCGTGGGCCAAAGTGGCCGCACGAGGAGCCCGTCCTGAGCAAGGCCCACGCAGGGGTCAACGGGTGTCCAGGGTGCTCCATCAGGAATGAGCAGTCACGGGTGAACCCTGGCGCACAGGGCCTGAAGTATCCAAGGAGCCTGTGAATCATTATTTTTCAGGAAATGAACAGATTAAGACTGAAATCTCCCAGCCTGAGCTAGGCCCGGCAGCCATGTTCCCTCAATTCACAGAAGGCATGGAGGGGCTCGAGTGTGTCCAGGGCAGGGAACGGAGCTGGGAAGGGGCTGGAGCCCCAGGAGCGGCTGAGGGAGCTGGGAAAGGGGCTCAGGCTGGAGAAAAGGAGGCTCAGGGGGGACCTTGTGCCTCTGCACAACTCCCTGACAGGAGGGGGCAGCCGGGGGGGTCGGGCTCTGCTCCCAGGGAACAGGGACAGGAGGAGAGGGAACGGCCTCAGGCTGGGCCAGGGGAGGCTCAGGCTGGACATGAGGAGGAATTTCTTCACAGAAAGGGTGGTCAGGCCTTGGAAAGAGCTGCCCAGGGAGGTGCTGGAGTCCCCACCCCTGGAGGTGACCAAGGAAGGCCTGGACATGACACTCAAAGCTCTGGGCTGGTGGCAAGGTGGGGAGCGGTCACATCGTGGACTCCATGGGCTTGGAGCTCTTTTCCAACCCAAATGATTCTGTGATTCAGTGGCAAAACCACTGTGAGCACTTTATGTGTGCTGTGATGAAGGAGTTGTCACTTCAAAGCCCAGTTGGATCAGCTGTCTGGGGCCATCTCTGGTCACAGCCTTTCAAGGCAGATATGCCCCTTGGAGGCAGTGGATGTCACAGGGCTAAGCTACAGTTTGGGGTGGCCAGAGAAAGGACACCCTCACTAAAGGGAACAACCCTCCACAATTACATTAATCCAGGCTGGTGACGCAAAGTTTCACCATATTCTTCTCATACCCAGTGGTGGAATGGGGTGGTGAGACTTGTAACAATCAATTTTATGCAGGGTTTTTCAAATATAGACGTCTTCTAGCAGAAGTGATCAACATACCTCTCCCAGAGCTACTGTGAAGGGAGGTGAAAAGCATTACTGTTAACTTAACCACTGTTAAAATATTTCTGCTTACCTGAGTGATTATAGGGTAGTTATAAGAGCTTTTTGCGTAGTCTCTTATTCTTACATCTTTTAACATAACTACTACTTCCCTCAGCCAGCAGCAGTCATGAGCAGGTTGCTGTAATACTGAATGTGCTCTCAGTAAAAAATGGCATTTTTAAGACCAACTGTAATCAGGGGTAAAAGCAACTCTTGTGGTGCTGAATTCTTGCTCATGGTCAGTTGTTTACAAAGCAGTGTTTTTCATTTCATAAGCAGAAGAATGATTTTTATAAGGTCACTCTCCCAAAACACTTTTTAGTGTCCCTGCTATAGCTGTGAGGCACCAGGTTTCTGCAGAGCAGGCAATTTTGTCAGTGAGGCATGAGACGAAGTAGTAGCCAAGCCACTCCTTCAAATTTTCATTTGGTCATAAAACCAACAGCTCAATGGACCTGTTTTTATCATTAGTGGGAACAGATAGGAACATTTTTTTCATCCTTGGGCTGAGCATGTTTCATAATCAAATGTTCTTTTAAAGCTGGGAAATAACATTAACATTAGGAAAAAAAAAAAAAAAGGAACATTTTCTCTCCTAGGCACTGCCATATGTCTTTCCAGGTGGAAATACAACAGGGTGCAGTAAGGCAAGGCTTGTGCAGGGCCCCTGTTGTGCTTGGCTGTGGGAAAGCATATGGTGCAATAATGTTCCAGTTCTGACTGTGAATTTTCCTTCTCTTGTCTTCTCTGGCAGATATGATTGTTCTAATGTGTATTCTTCTGTTTGTGCCTGGGAGTAGTGTGCTCCTCCATCTTCAAAACTACCTGTAAGATCAGGACCCATTGCAGAGAAAACCCCAGAAGAAAAAGAGAAAAGATACGAAGTTTTTTCTCTCTGGTTGTTTGAACCACTTTTATAACGTTGAAGAGTTTGCAGAAGCTTGGATTTCAACAGCCTTAATGGAGACTTTAGGAGGCTGAAATTCCAGGAGACGGAATCTCTCTGCATCTTGAATGAAAACAACGCTGGTCCTCAGGCAGCTTTTGTGCCCCTGCAATAACACTGACCTGCAGCTGGCTTGGTCTTAGGGCTTCCTTCCTAGCCTTGGAGTCGATTGCTTGGGAAGTACTGCATTTCAGAATTTATTGTTTATTGTTCAAGCTTCTCAGTACACTCTTCAGGCCATGACGCTGCTGAAGTTTTAGCACAACCTGAGTGCCTGTCATCCTGCTCCCCTCTGCTTGGCCAGGCATGCCTAGGACTGCACAGCGAGCTTCTTTATCCCCAGGGCCTTCATTTCTGTGGGATGTGGTGAAAGGCGTTGGACACGTGTGTAATCAGAGATTATGGCAAAAAGCAGAAGTAGTTGTATTTGTTTCAGCCTCATACCTCAGTATCAGGTCAGCGCACAGCACAGTTTCTGAGGAAAGCTGCTGCTTGTGGCTTCTGAAGAAAAAGGCATAAATCTTGGGCATGTGGCAGTTTTGAAATAAGAAACTCATGCGGGGAAGTTCCTCTGTAATCATAACCAGTCTAATGACTGGCTTCTGTTCTGAAGATGGAGGGGGTTATATCTCTCCAAAACCTTCACATTATTATCTCTAGATCTACTACCTCTACTACTTACGTAACTGTGGGTGTTTCCATTGTCCAGTCCCTTTTAAAAACCCTATTAGGCTATTGCCCTCTGTGATTTCTGTCTACAGAAAATCCCTTGGAGCAAAATTAACTTCTCACAAAGTTCCCTGCACTTAGGGTATTTCTACACTAGGTTTCTGCACTGTGGTGCTCAAACATTTAGCAGCCTCAAGGTGTGTTTGGCAGCAGGGCTGAAAGGAAGTTGTGGATGCATGTTTGGGCAAGGCTGTAACCTGCCAGCTTTGCAGTGTGGTTGTAGAATGGCTGTGACAGGCATGAAATATTGAGCATTGAGCTGTTCACTATGCTTTTAAAAACTAGCTGTGCCTCCACCTCTCTTCTTCCTTTACTTCTCTTACCTTATCTCCTTCAAGCCTGTTGTCCCCAGAGGATGAAAATGCAGAGTAATGCGAACTAGCTCAAACTCACACACAGTAGATGCAAAACAAATACTGCAGATTCCGTAATCAATTGCAATCCGAGCTGTGCTTCCAGGCAGTGACTTGTGAGCATCACCCCTTGTCAGTGGAGCACATGGGGCATCCATCAGATTGCTTATCTGCCCTGCTGCAGGTGTGCCTCTATATGCTGGTTGAAGGATTTGGGTTTCATCATCATCATCATTGCTGTGTTCTTGACAGGAAGCTTTCTTTTATTCCTCAAATGTTGAGCAGAGCAGAGCTGGCAGCGTCTATGAGAATGTCATTTGTGACATTAGAAGCAAAGTGGCAGCATCATCTTGCTTTCCCAGCAAGTGCGTGCTCTATTAGCACCCTCCGTGTGCTGAGTGTTTATTGTATTTTGTATTTTAATGTTTTTCCTCTGGGGTCAAGGTGCTGCTGCACAACCAGAGCAAAGGAAGGCAGCAAGGTTTTCTAAAGGTGACAGTGGACGCTGCTGTGTTGATAACAATATCCCTTGGAAGCAGTAGGACCTCATCCTCTCCCTGCTCAGAAGCACCAGATCTCTTACAGCGTTTCTGAAATCAGTGCCTTTTGATCTGCTTTGTTTCCTTGAGATAAAACTCTCTGTGAGTTGTCACTCCTGAGCTACTCAGTCTGAACTTGCCATTTCTCCTTGATCCTCAGGATTGGATGAGAACATTGTTCTCCCTTTCTTTTTACTGCCATTTCTGTATGAGGAAACAAAATTTTATCCTTCCTTTTCCCATATCTCCCAAGGAATCCTGCAAATACAGCTGGTTTGGGAGTTCTGAAAGCTGGAGTATGGTGCAGCCATTAATTTCACTGAGTTGGAGTCCAGATTTAGTGGTGGTTTGTTTTAAACAGAGCTTGGGGAAGGCATTCTCTAACTGCTTTCTAAGTCAAGTAAACTGCTGAATTATTACAGACTTGCAAAGATCTGGTTCAGAATTTTGGAGATCTGGCACAGAATTGTACGAGAAATGGGGTAGTCCTGCAATGTAACTTCTGGTCCGGCTATCTTATCTGCATGAGTGTCTGTAATCAAGCTCACACATTTATCCAGCTTTAAAACTTCAAACGTGATTTGTGGTGCAAAATGTGACGGAGAGTTGATAGGGCAGGGACATTTCTCCAGAAGTCATCAGCAATCTGCTGTGAGTGCTCAGTCTCACTGGAGATACACCCTCGAGGCTTTTCGGAGGAGCAGAAAGCTGCTTTCTGCAGTGTGTTAAACAAACAGCAGCAGTCAGTCCTGGCCTCAATCAGATATTAAGCTAATACCCCAGATTCTGAAAATTTTAACCTGTTTTGTGCTGCCACTATACTCACATGAGTGGCCCCAAACATGTAAGTGTTTGAATCAAGTTGCTCATGAGTGAATTTGCAGGATTACCCCATAGATCCAGCATTTAACTAAAAATTATGCAGGTAATAAGTCTTCCACCACCACCTTTTTTTTTTTTTTTTTTTGCTTTTTAGCACTCATACCCTTAAAAAGTTGAATGGATTTAACATTTTTAGATTTAGAATCATGTTATTTGAAGAGAAATAATCTCCTATTAAAAATGGTTTAAATGATGTTTCTTATGGATATGAAAATAAAGTCTGATAGAAGAAATATTCCTTAGAGAAGTTTTCTTGACTCCAGGGGATTTCAGTGCCGCTGGAGTAACTGAAAGATCTGTTTCGAGGAAAGGCAAGGGTTTAGCTCAAGAAAGAGGCTTCCCCCAACACAAACAGCTGCTTCTTGTCACATAAGACAGAAAATCTGCAAAAGAAATGGGGCATAAAGTACAGAGCGAATAAAACTGCTGCTTTCCTGGAAACATCCCTTACAAAGTCTGGATCAGAGGAGGGTTTTCCAGCTCATGATGCAAGAGCCGTGGGCTGGGCTGAAACTTGGCATCAGGAGGAAATTGAAATCCAGCATTGGTGGGAGCTGCCTGTGATGCAGAGGTGAAGGCTGGATCCGGCTTGACGATCCGGGGAGGTGGAAGAGGGGGGACAGCCCGTGATTCAAAGAGCGAGAGAAGCAGGAGTCCATGAGTAGCAGTGGAGGAGAAACACAGAGAAAGAGGCAGCCTGGCAAAACAAGAGGGCAGCCACAGCATGTGTAGAAGGTAAATAAGTAATCACAGTAAAATAAGGGGCAATTTGATTGCAAAACGCCTGGTTGCTGCTGCTCTCCTGGTCTGGCTGGATTTCTTGCAGAGGGTATATGCTGTTCTCGCCTCAGCACGTTTCCAATCCATTCCTGCAAGGCTGTACAGGAAACCTGGCTCCACAGAGATCTGCATTAATCTGAAAGCTTGGTTGAAAACTGTGAGTCAACTCCAAACACAAAGGAATTAGGTTTTTTCAAATGGTAATTTTTCTCTTTAAAGTAAAATACCTTTGTTACGTCAGGAAGTGGGAGTTCAGAGGCAGGCATGGCACATCTGTAAGATGCATGCGTGCTGTGGGAGGGGGGGACTGAAAGCTAAAGATCTCTTGCAATTATCTGCAGAACTTCAAGTGGACTTTAGATTGCTTCTTTTAGATGTGCTAGCAAGCTGCTAACACCTGCAGGTAGCAGAGTTGCCAAAAAACCTTGGAGTACTTAAATAATTCTAATAATAGTTTAATATGTTAAGAGAGTGGGGTGAAGTTGTAGAAGTAGGAAATAAAGAGGGATCATAATGGAGACTGGCTGTGTGATGAAGTGTAAACAAATCAGAAGTCAAATTAAATCCTATTTAATCTGACTCAGAGATGATTTGCCTCAACGTGACTTCTGTGGGGTTGCAGGGTGTTTTCTCCTGTGCTACCTAAATAGAATTTGAGCACTGTGCAGATGCTGCCAAGTTAATCAAAGGAATGTTCATTTGAGCAGGAGCATGAGTTTTCAGGGATGAGTGCTCAGGGTGCTTGCTGAGGCTGCAGGTCACACAGGACCCCATCAAACCAAATAGCAGGGCAGATGATCCCGTGTGGGGTGGGCAGGGGAGGAAAAGGAACCTGTGTTTTGGCACTTGACCTCACCAATGTGACACTGGGTCTGTCCTTGGAGAAAGAGATTTAAGACACTGTTCTCCGGTTTCAAGTAAATCTCTTATCTAGGATCTATTATCCACTTTCCACCAGTTTGCTGAGGGATTGCAGTAATGAATCTTTCCATCACGTGCAGAGGAGGCTGACAGCAGCACTGCACCTCTCTGGCATTACACGCTCTAATTGCATGCCAGGTTTTCAAGGGTGCAGAGGCATCGTGGAAGAGAGAAAAAGATAAAAGCCAAGATTCCAAAAAAAAAAGATGGGCAAGGAGCAGATCCGATAAAACACAACAGAGAAAATGCAGCTTGTTTCATGGGCAAAAAGAGAATACTCAGCTATTCCTGCAGGAGTCAGAAGCCACAAACACAGGCTGCAGTAATTGCAATTAATTGCACTCCAGAGGGATGATGCAGCACCCACGGCCTATTACAGCTTTGTTTTGAAGAACAAAATTACTCCCCAGCCACCCACTGGCCTTGTGCTCAGCACTGTTTGGCCAGGAGGGTTATGCACATAGCTCCCTTCTAAAAAGACTTTTCCACAGGTAAATCAGATTGAAAGATTTGATGGACTAATTACGTGTAGTATTTTAAATTAACAGTAACCAAACAAGTCGATTTTTGCTCAAAAATGATCCAAATTTTAGACAGAGCCAAAATAAGCTTGGTTTAGGATCAACATACAGAAGCACCTAAACCTGTTTCTAGAATAATTCTACTATTTCCAGAGCATATCAAGATGTGTACGAATTGTGGTTTTGAAAAACTGCAACTGTTTTGGATTAAGCTGTTTGAGGACTACAGGGATTTTTGATGGCCTGTTTTGGTTTCCCCCAAATCTAAATCTCTGCTTTTGCAGAGTGATTTTATTCTTGGCTGTTATTATGTTTACTTTAATATTAACTTATTTTTAGGAATCCACTTCATATTTCAGGCATAAGTGTTTTTATAAAGTATTGAAGACCAGCAGTGCTTTCTTGCCAGGAAAAGTGATAAAATGGGAATAGTCAGGATTTGCATTTATATAGCATCTTCCCTCACAGGATATGGAGGCGCTTTGAAAATACCAAGTTCCCCAAGATCCAGGGAATTTTCATTAAAAGGTTGTGTGATAGCTACAGATCTGTCACTGACTCCAGTGAATACGTTGAAGTAGATGCACCTAGGATCCTCAGAACTCCAGGATTTACATGGGAAAAAAACTTGGAAAAATGGAAAACAGCCTGTCTCATTAAATAAATCAACTGTTCATTCTCTGACCCTTGGTAGGACACTCTGGGGAGCCATGCATGAAGAGAGGGACAAGGTCAAGTTGTTGCAAAGTTCCCAGGTAGCTCGAGTCTAACTGCATAGAGCTTTGGTTCTATAGACCATGTTGTTATAGGGTTAAATTAGAATAACCCCTTTTTTGTTGAGTTTGATGAGTTTACGTCTGTCTCCTCTTCAGAACGGCTTTTACTTGGAAACTATTTTTTAAATTGGTGCGTGGGAGGCTTGCTAGGTCACTGAAAGTGACAGACTAGAGGTGTAATCAGTAGTTCATTTCTGGGAAAGAGTGAGCCAGAGGAGGTGATGCAGGACAGGTGAATTGCTCTAATGGGATTCAGAGTCACAGAACAGGAAAATGACTTTTTATTGCATTTACACATCATCATCAGTTCTAACCCTTAGTGTTCATTTATTAACTTTCCAATTATTTCCCAAAGAAATTGGATGCATTTGCCTTACAAAACTCTCAAGAATGTGATTCTTGCTATTTGGGTATTAAGACATGCTGTAAAATATATAAATTTATTGATTATAACTGTCAATGCAGCCTCTGTTAGGAAGATTATCTTTAATCAGTACAAAAACCCCGTATCACTAATAATCTCACTGAGTCTCTCTGGGTCTTACCAGCAAGGATGTGGAGCCACCAAGGAGCTTCCAGCTCCCTTTTCCAAGAACAGGAAGAGAAGTACAACTTCTGAAGTGAAATCTCACACTAATGTCTTTGACCTTTAAAGTCTGAAGTTCTGATGTGACAAGTTTAAACTCTGATCATATTTTTGGTGTTCTTAGCAACTCATGTGGTTTCAGCAAAATGCCACTTTTTGGACCTCTAAGACTGGGCAGATGAGCATTTCTGGTTTGTGAACTCAGTTATATATATCCCAGCTTGAGATCTCAGAAGGAAATAGCTGTTGGCCTGTTTTTCCTGGCAATGTGAGAACTGTGTGCTCAGTTATCAGTTCTGTTTTGCTGCTGCTCTTGTCAATATCCCGTAAGTGATTTTGCAAGTAAAAATTATGTGTGATCAGCTTTGTTGGAGGGACTGTATGTTCCATGTGATCTCTGCAAGCTGTCAATATTTTGTAGCTCCCAAACTATCAACTGCTGTCTTTTAAAGAGATTTCTTATTTTTCAGCAATACTCATTTTACAGTTAATTCCAAAATTCTATTACTTTTAAGATTTCAATTCTGATATATTTTTCAGTGTCCTAGTAATTTTATCTATCAATAATCCATCCTTGCTAAAGTCATGTAATTTATGACATTTCAAACACGCAACTTTCTGTTCTGAACAGAAAAGTAAGTATCATTCCATTTTAGTGGATGTATATGTTTGTGCTTACTGATGTAAAGGTAACCACATATGGACTAAGAACTTCAATGGTAACTCAATTTCAGAAATAAGGCAACAACTGGTGGAATTTTCCTAGCATGGGCATCTTCCTAGACCTGCAGCTGAAAGTGATACACTTCGCAGTCAGGCAGCTAGTAAGAAAAATACCAGTTTCAAAGAGCAGATTCAAAGCAGTATAGATTCCTGTACACTTCACACCACAGTAGATCTGTTTGGCAGGAAGGTTTTGTTAATGATGAAACCAAAAAATACTGCTGTGTTATATGTTGGAGTAATTCACAGCTTCTGGTGGCCTATGCTCTGGAATTGAAATCACCAAAAAAACCCCCCAGGATTGTTGCTATTTGCAAGAAAAGATTGAGCTCAGCACAAGTGACATGGCTGCTACTGCTTTTCACCTAAGCTTTTCATATCTCTTAAGGCCTGGAACAGAATGAGAGGTATTATAAGTTAAGTAAATTAATCTCATCTGCAGCACTTTTCATTATCTGACTAAAAAAGAAAAGAAGGGTTTACTTAGGGCTGAAAGCAATTTCCTCGTGGTCGCAGACCACAAAACTCACCAGATTTTCTGGGCCACAAATCACACTATTTTTGATATGATTTTTTCACTGTTGATTAATTTTTGGCAGCACTATGTGGATAGAAAGGAAAGAAAATCCATCCTGAAACAAATTACTGAAGTTTTGTGGAATTTCAAGGCAAATTTATTAAGTGGACTCCTGGGAGCATTCATTCAAGATTACAAGAGGCTGCTGGTAGGAACTGTGGAATTTCCTTGGAGACGCTTGGACCTTCACTGGAGAAGGCTCTGAGCAAACTGCCACAGTTCCAGGGTGGACCTCCTCCGAATGGCACGGGGTAGGAATAGAGGATCACCAGAAGTTCCTGCCTTCAATAAATTGTCCCTGCCTGTGGCAGGGGTGGATACAGATATAATGTTAGGAAGGAATTCCTGGCTGTGAGGGTGGGGCGGCCCTGGCACAGGTTTCCCAGAGCAGCTGTGGCTGCCCCTGGATCCCTGGCAGTGTCCAAGGCCAGGCTGGATGGGGCTTGGAGCAACCTGGGCTAGTGGAAGGTGTCCCTGCCCATGGCAGGAGGTTTGGAACTGGATGAGATTTAGTTCGGACCCAAACCATTCTGGGATTCTGTGATGAGTTGAGAGCTCTAGGTTCTTTACAACAACTAAGTGAGATTAAAAGTAAGATAGATTATCCTCCTAACATCTCATCTAAATCACTCTTCTTTTAGTTTAAAACCATTCCCCTTGTCCTGTCACTATGTGTCCTTGTAACAGTTGCCCTGTATCTTTTTTATCAGCCCCCTTTAGGCCCTGCCAGGGGCTCTGAGCTCTCCCTGGAGCCTTCTCTTGTGCAGGTGAACAGCCCCAGCTGTCCCAGGCTGGCTCCAGAGCAGAGGGGCTCCAGCCCTGGGAGCATCTGCGTGGCCTCCTCTGGACTGGCTGCAGCAGCTCCAGGTCCTTGTGCAGTTGGAGCCCAGGGCTGGGGCAGCTCTGCAGGTGGGGTCTCACCTGAGCAGGGCAGAGGGGCAGATCCCCTCCCTTGACCTGTTGTCCACATCTGAACTGGTCATTTAAGCACTTTCTGTAGTCAATGAGGAGAGAGGAACACACCCAGGGGCTGATTTGCCTGACTAGCTGCCTTAAAAAGCTACAAAACTTTTCCAGAGATGCCTGTTCTCCTCTGCTGCTGACAGCATGTGTCTTCTGAACAGCTTTTCTACAGATCTATCACTGAGAGAGCTAACATTCCATCAGAAGAATTCTGGCTTTTATGCACCACAATCATGTTCTGAATGGGCCCAGGGCACATTTCAAGCTGGACTTAATTTTTTATAAATTTCTGTTCAGAAAAAGCACAGAATATATCCTTAATTAGATGTATATGTAATAATGATATGAAGACAGAGAGTTAATCAGGTTTTTTATTTGCCAATTTTAATATAATTTTTTTTTAATCTTTCTGTATAATCCAGAAAATTTAGTTCCTATTATTTGCAGTAAACAAAGCAGAGACAGGTAAAGCAGTCTGGTGCCTGAACTCTGGAAGATGAACCTGTGAGGAGAGGACATTGAGATTGTGAACTTTAGGATCTGAGTAATTTTTTTTTTAATGCAATATTTTTTTTGTCAGAAGGTAGTCTGATAGTTTAATGTATTATTTGCAGTTTAGATATTTGAGTGGATGGACATTGCATTACTATTTTGCATTAAGAACTATCAGTGTAAAACAAAAACAGGGCTTGTAGTTTTCCTTAATCTACATGTGGGACATTCCATTGGTTCCCAGGGAAACCATTAAGGCAGGATTTGAAGAGCACAAATGAAAAAATAAGATGAAACAGAGTTGGAGGCAAAATCTCTTGTAGAAATCTCTGAGAGTGAGTGAGTAACCCTAAACACTAACTGGATTTGAGGTGGAGATTCTCATTAGTGAATGAGGACCTAAGAATTGAAGCTAAGAGAATGCAGAGTATTAAATGATACACAGAGAAGTAATTTTAGGGATGTGACGTAATGTTTTCAACCTACATAATACTTTAATCCTCAGACCTACTATTCTTAAACTATCAGCTGGCGTTAATCAGGAATGCTCACAGCAGGGATTGAAATGGCCAGTTCACTCCTTTTTTTCCAATCAAATTCTGCTCTCAACCACACTGCTGTCCTGTGTACTTGTGAAGGTAGGATTTGGTACATCATTTGATCTTCTTTTGACTGCAAGCCACATGAAAAACTGCATTTGACTCGCTGTACAAGATGGTTAGGTTTCCCTCTAGATATTCACTAGCCTGCATAAACGCCACCATTCTATAGGTGATTTAGAATGTGTTTTCAGTGTGTTTTTAAGAGATCTGGACAGAGGTGAGTCATTATTTCCTAGCCTTGTCCTGGGCTGGAGCAGTTCCAGAGGATGGGGGATTTTTCAGTCTGGCTGGTTTGTGGTTGCGCCTCTGACTCACAGGTACCCTCCTGTCCTCTTCCAGCTTCTCCCCCTGCGTTTTCCTCATGCAGGGCAGGAGGGATCATGCTGGGCTTCTGGCTTAGTCCCTCCTGGGGACAGGCAGGAAGGCAGGCAGTGGGACACTTGCTGAGTGACACAATTTTGACATCACTGTCCTTAGGTACAGGGAAGCTACATCTCTTTGCTAACTGAAATGATGCTCACCATCCTTCCTGAATCAGGTGATCTCTTTCCTTGAGGCTCGAAGGACCTGCCTGAGTGTCAAGATAAGCAGAATCCTTGCCTCCATCAGTAGCTGGGCTCTGCTTTTGCTCATAATAGATGACCGTCCAGACTCTCAGAAAGATCTGTTGCCCCCTGATGTGAGGCCAGCTCTTGGGCAATGCTCACAGTCAGTGGCTGTGCGTTGTTGTGTGAGCCCTTTCTGAATTATGTGTCTTATTTTTGCTGGGCAGGAACAAATCATAATAACTTGTCATAGCCAGGATTGGCCATTGCATAACCACACTAAAGGTCCTTCACCCCAAAGAGGGGCTGAAAGGCTCGTAAGCTTGATACCAGTTCTGGATGTTGAAAGTTTGCCCAGCTGGACCTGACGGATCTGGTTCTCTCTTTCACAGAATCCCAGAATCCCAGACCTGATAAGGTTGGAAGGGACCAGAGGGGGTCACATCTGGTGCCACCTCCGTGCTCCAGAAGGGCCATCCCAGAGCACAGGGCACAGGAGTGTGTCCAGAAGGGGCTGAAATATCCCCAGGAAGGGAAGCTCCACACCCTCTCTGTTCGGAGCTCTGTCACTGCCCAGA
Source organism: Lycocorax pyrrhopterus obiensis (assembly GCA_014706295.1). NCBI lineage: Eukaryota > Metazoa > Chordata > Aves > Passeriformes > Paradisaeidae > Lycocorax > Lycocorax pyrrhopterus. The sequence goes on from JACSVZ010000014.1 coordinate 1,790,689, forward strand.
GAATTCCTGTGCAGGGGAATTGCTGGAATCAGTCCCTGCCCGTTCCTCTGGTGCCATTGCTGGGCCCCAGAGCAGAGCCTGGACCCTGCCCTGAACCCTCCCTGCACACAGGGACACCCAGGGCTGAGGGCCCCTTTTAACTGGGGCTCCTCTCGAGGCTGAACAGCCCCAGCTCCCTCAGCCTTTCATTACAAGAGATGCTCCAGTCCCTTCATCACCTGTGTCACCCTCCCCTGGGCCTACTTCAGGAGCTCTCTTTGCATGGAAGAAGTGAAGGACACCTCTGTCTGCCTGTTTCCCTTTGCTGGCACGTCTCTTTCTGACCCATATTAAAAATCTCTGCTGCACACTGGCATGCGCTGGACTTCCCAGGGGATGCTGTGCACTTTTCCATGTGCAGGGATGCTGGGTGGACACTCAGGAGCTGCAGTGCAATAGAGCTTTGCAGTGGATAGGGTTCATAACCACAGTGTTGTTCTGAAGGTTTTCAGTAATGGAATGTCATGGATGAATTTTTCACCCCCTCTAACTAGATGATATTTCATTTATGATCAGACATCCTTGCTTTTCAAGAGTTGATTCCTTTCCAGCTCTCGGTTGAAGACTTAAAAAATAAAGTTCACATCTCGTTAGCTTATTGTCATTTTGAGAACTCATCCTCTGAAACCCAGAGTCATAATTTTGCCTGAATCTCACGTTGTATAATAGGGAAGAGTTTGTGCCCTTCAGAGTGGCCTTAAATAGCAGTCGCACAAAGAAAGCGATCAGATGCCATTAGCAGCCTTCTGCTGGATTAATGGCCAGCAAAATCCGGTGAGGATGCCTGGAGCTTTCTAGCATCACTGTTGTGACTTTGTACATAATTGCCCACGAGCAGCTACACAACATCCAGCTCTGTTACACAACATCCAGCTCAGCACAGCCCCCGCACCTCCCTCCCCACGCGCCTCTCCCGAGGGGACATGGCGCGGCAGCAGCTCTCCTGTGCTTAAAATCTTCCGTCTCTACGTGGCTCCTGGGTTTTCTGTCCTGGACACTTGTGTGACACTTCTTTATCCTCCTGCCTACTTGAACTGGACTGGCTTTGTTGGAGAGCTAGCCCGTGGCGTGCAAAAATAGAGAGATGCGATGCGATGCTGTCCGAAGATTTCAGCGGGGCTTGCTTGAGAAGGCCACAAGTCACTTTTTCCGGCCATCACTTTGCAAACACTTTCAGCTGACAGGAAGCAGCACCACTGCCAAAAGCGTCCAGCCTTCTCACCTCTTCATCTCCAAATTCCAGTGTAACGTCCACTCTCCTGGTTTTTGGGTCTGTTTTTATGTTGGGAAACTGATCCACTTGAAAACTAGCCTTTAAAATTATTTTCCTGATGGGTTTATTCTAAACTGGATTACCTCTCTGTTAATCGTGGAAACCCCATGCAAACACTAATGCTGTACAAGACGAGGAGCAGTGCAACAACAAACACAGGTGGCTGAGAGCAGGACAAGTTTCATTTTTCCGTTGATATTCCAGTTTCAGCCAGTACGTAGTGCTTGTAATGATGCAGCTTCATGTTTCCTTCATTAAGAAGCCATTCTGCCCTGGCACACCATGAACTTTCCCATAAAATAATGTAGTCTGGAACAGCTAGTTGGAGCTGTTTGAGAAAGTGGTGTGGTTTTTTTTATTATTATTTTTAATTAGGGCCCATTAGACCAGATGCTACACTTTTATTAAGCAACTGTGCAGATGTAGGAGAATCAAAGAAACCCCTATCTGCACCTAAAATATAATATAACGATATAATTTAGTCTCTTCCAGAGTCAGGAGATGCTGTTTTACCCCGGAGTAACTTGCAAGCAAGTGCAGAGACCAGGCTGCAGATGCAGAAATTGTGAGGGGAGGAGGAGAGGCCCTTGACAACCTCCCCAAGCTGGGAGGCAAAGGTCAGAGAGGGGAAGGGAGCTGCTGTACTTTGGATGTTCGACTTGTCAGGATTTGTTTAGTGAAAAAACCAGGAATATTTCCCAAAGCTCCTCTTCTGGTCTCTGGGCACATCTGTTATTTTCAGAAAATGAACTAAAATAACAAAGGGGGGAAGTTAACTCCCTAATGCCAGACAGGGAGAAGGAGTGATGTCCATTTCTGGTTATCACATTCTGACTGTGATGGGGGGAAACGCCACCCCCCAGTCCACCCTGAACAAAGAGGTTCCCAGTAGCAAGTTTAGAAGAGGATGATACCATGGAACCTTCGCAAAACAGGATCTGACCAGCTCCTGGGAATATCTTACATGTACCTCAGTGCCTGATACTGATGTAACTCATCTTTAACCTGAGCAGGATTTTCAGTAGGAAACCCAGATTTTTAGCAGTGATAACCTGGTCGGAACCAATGGAAATTACAATTAACCTTCCTCTCTTACCTCTCACCAAGCATCTGTAAAAGACTGGAGGCCAAAGTGAGTGTGGGGTTTCAGACACCAACAGTTCCACCAGGCCTGAAACAGGAATGGGAACAGGGAAAACAGGACAACATCGCTTGGAGGGGAGCAGAAATTCATCTGCACTAAAAAATATCTCCTAAAGAGCACAGTCTCTTGTGCTTGCTGCCAATTGTACTTGATTAATCAGGTTTCTGTGGGGGTGTTTTCCTTTGCTCCATTCCTAACAGCATATTTTTCCATAAGTGATCTGAAATTTGTTGCAGATAATTCATCGCCTGCGAGGTCATGACTCTTCCAAACCATTGCAACATTTTGCCCTCAGAAACGAAGAAAATTCTGGTTCAAAAAAATCGCATAAATACCTTTTCAAGGCATCAGTCCCACAGAGGCGTTTGTTCTTTCAAAAGTAATCGCTGTGTGCTTTCCTCCCCACCAAAAAGGGGGGGGTTGGAGTTCAGCTGGGTTTGCTCCTGTGTAGCTGAAGTTTTCCTGCTGGAGTCTATTAGATAGTTCCAAACCAGGGAGCATTTCTGTGCCACACACCTGTTCCAATAGCTCCCCCACCTCAATACAGACAGCTGCAGCAAAAAGCCCCATTCACTCTGGAGAAAACACATTTTATAATAGCATCCCATCCCCCAGCCAGATGGGATCAAGCTGAGGCAGCTGCAGTCCAGGTCCCACGAGAAATACTACAAAAAGTGCAATTAAAATAATTAGTTAATGCCTTTTTATCCGGGATGGTAACAAATAGGGAAAAGAGCTTGAAATAGCTATTCTACTTATCAGTCCAGTATGGTATTGGATGCTTCCCAGGGTTGCTGTAAGCTTTCCCCGGGGCTTTAAAAGCTTGTGGGTGGTGCTTGGCCACTTGCTGGATTAAGGATCTCTATTACTGATGGTAACAGGGGTAGGTTAAAGCCACTTGAGCAGTAGATTTTGCTGTGAGAACAAAAAAAAGTGAATCTGAGTTGATAATAAAGTGATTTAGATTCCCATTCCTCCCCTGGAAATCAAGATTGCCTCTCATTGATTTAAGCATGTACTGGCTCAGGCTCTGATTAAGCAGAATTCGCCTGATGATTCAACTTTATGGGGGATGCACAAACAAAAAATGCATGGCCAAATACATCCCTGGCACAACTCAGTGAAATCTGGCATGTACCCAGTCGTTAGCTGCTTGTTGTTTGAGGGTTTCTCTGCTAGCCTTCAGATGGTGCAATAAATGAAGATTTCTTTTGCAGGCATTCTAACTCCTTTTCCGGAAGTGTTCAAGGCAAATAAAGCAGTGTACCACGAACTTTAGCCCCAGCAAACTGTATTTGTTATTGCCACAGCAGGTGATATTTTTTCTGCAGCCAAGTGGGATGGCCAGAGGGTGAAATATAACCTAAAAAACAGGGGAGACTCTTTTAATAATCTTTAGATCCTCTGATTTCACTCTGAGATTTCATCCAGGGGCCAAATTATGCAAACATTAGTATTTTTTCATTTTATATTCCTGTCGTCATTCCCTGCCGTCCCTATGGGGTAACCTGGAGGTCAGGCATCTTACTGAAGAACATGAAAATATGGAATAATGTTGAATAATAAAAATGCTTCAGGTCATGCAAGCTGTTCCTGTCTCTCACCTTCTTGGCAGATGAATACAGAAGAGCTGAGCTGAGGGAAGTCTGAGTGGCTCACACAGTGATTTTGAGGTGTTTGTATGCAGTCTGTGAAGCTGTCAATGATCTTACCCTTTGCATGGATCATCAGAGGAATTTTTGAAGCTCACTAGGTTCTTTGCCTTGTGACAGGGAGGTCCAAAAGCTACTTTCTGTATAACTGGGCATTTACTTTTTATAGTTTCAAATTATTTCATTTTTCTTTCTTTTAAAAATCTTCCGGTTCTAGGAGACCTGTTATTTTAAAGTACTTGATTCTCTTACGTTGTCTGGAAATGTAACTCCCCCTGTCTCCGCATCTCAGATCATTTTTTGCTGTCACTGAGGGGGAAGAAGTACCCAAGATTTGCTTTGTTTTCCTTTTGTCTGTGAGTGGAGGGTTAACAGCAGAAGTGGAAAGAAGGGTTAGCAAAGGGGAGTGCTAGTCATGTGGACAGAATGCCAGCAGCAAAGCTGGCACACGTTGTTCCATTCACATGACGTATGTTTTATTCATTTGCTGGTGATCATCTACAGTAGCTACGGGAGAGAAACAAGAGAACCAGGGTAAAAGTGGAAATCTGGGTAAAATTCAGTAGCTTTGTCCCCCTTCAGTGGTAGGTGGCTACAGGAAATGTGATTTTCAGTGACATTTTTACTGGATTTAAGACTGGCACTTTCAGTGGATTAAATATCAAGGGGAAAACAATCATAGCTCACTTCCTAATGTTATTTACCTGACATCAGCTCATTTCCTTGCTGTTTTCACACTTGGCCCTCTTGCCATCCCACCTGCAACTGAAGCGGTCATCCAAAGCTCCTATTATACTCAGGAAAGAAAAAGGTGGTTTTGGGACGTGACACATTTGACGTACGTTTGGGATACTTTGGGATCAAAAGAGCTGTTTTTCTCCATGGAGTCTGTTAACTCAGTCTCAGCTGGGTGCCTGGAGGGCTTTGGTGAGTGTAGGCACATTCATTTGTGATGGGAGTCAGGTGCATCTCTGTTCACTGCTATTATCACCAAGATTTCCTGGTCTCCATGGGCTGTGTATGATACTTGCCTGTCTTCAGCAGGCATGTCAAGGAGTTCAGGATGGGATTGCGTAGGGAAGTGGATCCTATGCTCAGTCAGGGGGATTCTACTCTTTCAAGAGCAAGATCTTAGGGTCTTAAACTGGCAAAAAAGGCAGCGGGGTTTGTTTTTTTTTTTTGCCTTTAAGCAGTAAGTGGAAATTTGTCCTTGTTCCTTCTGCAGTACACCTGCCAGGCCAAGAAATGCTATGATTGCTGGTTCAGAAATGAGGGAAGAGGTGCTGAGGAGGGCAAAACATCCACCTGTGCTGTGTGTGGAGCGTGGAGTGAGCTGACTAAGTGGCAGATGACTCCCCCTCAGCACGCAGAAGTCACACTTCAAGTGCTGGAAGCAGCCATGCTATCACAGAAGTCCCATCCTGCCTTGCCAAGCCAGCCTGGAGATCTCAACACTGTGGTGCAGCTCAGCATGAAGTCAGGAAGGAAGCCTGGTAAAACATGGAGCTGAGCCCAAACCTACAGCTAATTAGCAAATGATAGTTAGGGCTGTTGTCCCCACTCCAATGAGGATAAAGATGGACTTGGTTTTTTGCCTGCTGGGGGGAAGTTTAGGGTTTTACATGGAAAAAAAGACTGCATAGTTCCACAAAAGTACCAAAAAAATTAATGATTTTTTAATTGAAGCTTTTACATTTAATAATAAGCCAACTGGTAAAGCCAATGGGGAATGAATCACTTGGAGCTGTAGTTTGAAATCACGTTGGGTGGATATTGAACTGTAACTTTTTGCAGCTGTGTAACTCTTCTCTAGTTGCTGGGGAGATAAAACTGTTCACAGGAACACGTTAAGTTCTGGAGCACAGACGTGTTGTGATGGGAGAGTGGAGATTGCAGGGACAGGCACTGGATACGGAATGCAGAGTTAATGGCTTTTCTGCATATTTTAGAGGGTGTGCTGGTTCCAGGCAGCAGCTGGTGAACTCAAGTCTGGAGCTGTGCTCTGTGTAGGGCTGGTCAGAGCTTGCAGGGATTTGCCAGGTGTGTGGCCCAGAGCAAGGTGTGTATTCCTGTGGTGACTGTCTTAGCTAAGGTGTTGTGTCACAGCACAGCGTTTGTTGTGAAAACACTGAATTTTGCAGTGCCAGCTGGTTCTGCTTCATCAACTGGAAGGAGAAGTGCTGAGGAAAAAGGTTTGTCCTTCCTTTGCCCAGAACAGAAGGATGCTGAATGTACAGATCTGAACTGCAGCTTCCTTGGATTTCTGAGCCAAACCTGTAGTGGTATCCAAGGTGAGGGGATAGCACCTGAGCATGAGCTGCCAGAGGGGAGCTGATGACCCTGCCATAGCTCCCTCGTGTGCTGGAAGGACTTAATTTTCCTATTATTTTGTGTTTGATATGGTGTATTTTTCCAATTGGGGAAGGAAAATAGAAAACTTCTACCTGGAGCAGTGTTATTGTGAGAGATGGCTCCAAGGAGGAAAAGCAAGAGCAACTAGGAGGCTAGAAATCTGTAAATTAAAAAGGAGTAAGGGACATTCTTCATACACCCTTTCCACTTTGCTGTTAATTCCCTTGCCTGGTAAAGCTTAGAGCAAAAGTTGAATCAGTTTGTAATGGCAATGTGCAACAGTTTAGGATATATCCTCCCTAATATCTTTGCCACAGTGGAAAAAAAAAAAACAACAACAACTTATTGTGATCATTGCCCCTCTTATTAAACAAATATTTTGTCTGTGATTCCAGCGGAGGTGAACTCGCAGCATTGTTCTTGTTTGCAGCTGCTTCCACACACTGCAAGGACCCACAAACATTACTAGTTATGGTTTTTGTTGTCACGTCAGGGAGGAGCTGTCCTCATCAATTAAGCAACTTTTGAACCTGTGCAACCTTCAATGGGAATCTGACACTGTGGTTCAAATTCTCAAGTGCAGCAAAAGAGAAATTCTGATTTGGGTGACCCGTATCTGTGAAAGGGGAACCAGGATAACAACACAAAATGCAGATCTAAAATGCAGACACAGTATTTAATTTTAACTGTTCATGGAAAGAAGAAGCAAGCTGATGCAGGAATATCTTCAAGGGTGACTTTTCGCTGTTTAATGTCTCAACACACTGAATTACATTTGGAAGTCATATGCATTAAAGAATACTCTGGCAGACTCTGAGCCCAAACAACCATGGTTTTACTGTGCTTGAGCACTAGGTTTATCTTCCTTCTTCACCCAGGTCCGGTGCCTTTCTCTCTCACTGCCAGTAGCCCTTTTCTTGCTGCACTTTGCTCTTGTGGATATTATTTATTATCATTTGACAGAAACTAAAATTGCAGTTCAGGGAATGCTTTACCAAGAGTAATTTGTTCCCAGAAAGACTTTTTAGCTACATGGTAACATGAAAGCATCAAAATGCCAGGAGAACATTATAAAAATAAACTGCCCTGGTGCTAAAATAAGCTTTAATTGATTGAGAATTGCATTGAGCCTGACAATCTGAAACATTTATTATTATTTTTCTTTCAAGCTTCAGCTGCATGTGATTTAGAGTGACTGAATTATAGTTCCCACATACCTTCCTACCCACAGTGCGTGAAAGAAAACCCACGCACAAATTTCTTAGCTCCAGAGGAGCTGCTGGATACACCTGGAAGAAAATAAAAAAGCTGATTGAAAGTGAAGTTTAAATAAAGGTGATGGTGACAGGAATGTTTGGGGAAAAAAAAAAAAACCAAACCCTATTCTGGCTGAATGCCATGCTGTGCTTCCCTCTCCTCATCCCCAGTCTTCTGGGGATGTCTCTCCCTGTCAAAGGCATTTCCTTAATAACTGCTTGCAGAGCACTGGATCCTGTAGGCCATATGGTGCTGGATGTTAATATTGGCTGTGGATAAAGTACTACTCTGTCTTCCCCATTTTAAGTTCTTAGAGAAAAAAACCCAGTTCCAACTGACTGTACTCAGCTATTTAAATGAATGCATGTTGCAGGGTCTCCAGCAAGAGATCAACACCACCACCAAAGACCGTGCATAAAAGTGGAAAATTTTCTGACTGATGGATGTACTGGTGGTCCTGTTCTAGAGAGAAATATGTGGAACACAGCACTGGAAGTAGTTGGAATATAGCTAACATCAGTGGCATCATCATAAATCATAGAATCACAATTTGGGTTGGAAAGGACCTTAAAGACCACCTTGTTCCAACCCCTGCCATGGGCAGAGACACCTTCCATTAGACCAGGCTGTGTTTAAGATCTCACTGTAAATCCTTACTTGAATCATAGCCCTGGACAAGTCACTTGCAGTCAAGAGCCAAACAAGGATTTTCCTGTAACTCCCAACATTCCGAGAGGAGGAAGATGCTTAAAATACCTTTTTTGGCTGTGTCCCTCCATCTCCCTGCCCATGCCAGCACTGCCTGTAACAGTGCTGTAAAAGCCCAAGCTGCTGGCAGAGGTCAGGGGTGATCCAGGCCCTGCCTATGGATGGAATTTCTCCATCTGGGTGGCTGGCACTGCCCTTGAAACTCTCAAACTTGTTTGGCAGCAAAATGGACCATTGTTGTCTTGGTTTAGCACTTGTTTGCAAGCTGAGCCGTTTGCATGCTCCCAAACACGACTTCCAAATTGCAATTCTTGCCGTCTGCCGAAGGGGGTAATAAATCCCTCTCTCACCTTTCCTTCTTGACTGCATAAATTATAAATGCCCATGGCAGGAGCTGACTCAGCTGATGCCTGGCTGCAGTGTCTGACTGTTCCAGGAATGGTCTTTATTTGTTACCCTAACACAGGAAAGCATGACCCAGGGATTCATGGCAGATCACAGATCCAAAGGAAGGAATTTGAAAAGGCCACCAGTTTTATTAATAGCCACCTCTGTGGTCACTTGCAGGTCAGACCAGAGACCGTGCAGGGCTTAAAAGCTGAATCCACACTTCCCCAGGAGGGGCAGAAAGATGTGCCTGGTCACAGTGCTATAGGGATAGAGGTGTCTGTCTTCCAGGTTCGTTGTCCACGTTCCAGTGGGCATTTCCACAGTGCCAGAAGAGCAAATTTAAATATGCCTCATGAAGAATAGGGATTTTTGAAGACCACAGAAGCCAGAGGGATTTTTTTTTTTAAATTAATAATTTTTGTAATGGACTGAACTAATAGTGGACTAGCATGGATTATTTAAAAAAATCATGATGTGTCTGAATACATATTGGCTTTGGCTAGAAGAGTAACTCAAGTGAACAGGTAGACTAGCAGCTAGCAATGTGTGTAGCCAGCTTTGTAATCAGTGCTGTTGGAGGGCATAATGAGGAATGGCTCCATGTCTGGTCTGCTTGAAAGGTTGTGTGAACTGAAGCTGATAGTTAATTCAAGAGGAATATACTTCATTCCTTTGAATACAAAATCACCGCAGAACTGAGATAAAAAGTTACCCTCGTAGCTTTTCCTGAATAATTTTCTATAATAGGTCTCTTTTACACGCTGATTATAAGAGTAGTGTAAAAATTTGAAGGTTTTAATTAGCTGATAGTTCAGAGGAGAAGTTTCATTTTCACATTTACATGCATTTTGATTAATGCCTCTCACTGACAGAGCAAAACGTATTCCAAAATCTGATACACTGTCTCTGTGAATTAATCTGACTGTACATGCCATATTATGTATTTTTAAAAATATCTATTAATGTTTTCACTTGTGCTATAAAAACGTATTGTTAAAATAGTGAAATAATTATTAATTGTGGTTTTCAGTGTTAGGTAATGTGTGATCCTTATTCTGGTCACGGGAAATATTTGTTTATTGTGGTGTTAATACTGGAATATTTTCATCAAAGTATCAATCTTTCAACACCCATTGAAGTGAGTGCCACTGATTGCAGGGCTTTCCAAACTTTCACTTTAAGGAAGGTTTTAAATGTGGATTTGGTGAACTAGGTGGGAATTATGACTTGCTTGGGATAGAGGCAGGATCATGTTTCTTCTTTGAAAGAAGAAGAAACAGTTGGCCATGGAAACCCTTTGACCCCTCTGTGGTTCTGCCAACATGTCAGTCCCCTTGATTTGGTGCTAAACCCAGAGCTCCCATGCAGTGCTCCAAAATCAAACTAATGTTTTTTACTGATAATTCCTGTAAATGAATTTTGGTCCTTTTTTTTTCCCGTCCAGAGAGTCTGGGCTTCCACTGTTCTCAGTTTCTTCCAGAGCTGTGAGCCTGAACAGGACTGTAACAATCACACTTAACTTCCTGTATTTTCTAGGAATCTGGAAATGTCACTGGGAAAGCAGGGACGTCCCTAGCACTGAGTTTTGCACTCTGCTATTCATTTTAGCAGGCTCTGCTCTAAGGAGCTGTCAATAGTAAATGTACAGCACTGCAGCCACGGCAGCCTCTGCATCAGAGCTTCCTGCCAGAAGACCTTATTCCTTTGACAAAGACATCATTCCTTTTCCAACAGAGATGGTGTCAGCAGTGTAAAAAAGGGGTATTTTATGCACTGGGTTATTTTTTTCTCATATGGGGCCCTATGTGACCCATAATTAGAAGTAAATTGGTCGTGATTCAATAGATGATGTAATGTGTATCCAGTGTACAGACCATATGTTATGTTCAGGACGTGTCCTCTAATTCAGGTGTCTCCACAGGTAGGAGCCTGGTGCCAAATTAGCCACTGTCATCTCCACGTGGCTGAACCCAACTCAGAAGAAAATAAATGTTTACATCTTAGCCGAATCCTTTCAGCTTCCTTCACTGCCTCAGTTTAAGACATATGGATTTGTGGCAGTGATGGGGGACTAGACATTGTGTTAAGCATCAGATTATGCTAATAAATTCATGTTTTATATCTGCAAAAGAATTAATATTGATAAGCATATGTTTATGAGTTTCATATTCAGCAGATCCTTCCAGCCATATACCTATGTGCCAGCTCTTTGCAAAATCAGGGATCTAGCAGTTTACACAAGCATTGTAGAAACTGTAAATAGACAAGTTTTAATTTTAATTTGGGGGGGGGGGAAATGAGGTGTAAAAAGTGTTCTACTCAAACTGTTTACAGCCCATAGTATTCTGCAATGCTGGCTATGAAGTTCTTTGGTCTGAACCACAGCCATGAAGACGAGAGAGGCTGAGCAGGCAGGAAGAGAAAAAATCCTGAAGGGGAATGTGAAGCGTGTCTTGTTTTACCCTGAACCTGTATGATACTGCGGGTTTAACATGTTCAGTTATATGTTCTGTGATTTAAACAACCAAGAGACAGATCTGCTTTCCCAGACACCAAATGCCCTTGCTTTCAGCTGAAATTAGAATGCATGATCAGTCAAACACTGATTCAAATGACAAGTTCAGTGAAAGATACTTAAAAAAATTCCCAATCAGACCTGCCTATCAAAAATTAATTTTTCTAGTTCATTTTCATTAAAAAATTAACTGCAGCTCAGTAGTAAGGGCTGCGTATTGTCCTTTCAACACAGAGAAAGAGATGAGCTTATTCCCTCTACAAGAGAAGTAGAGTCTGACTCCTACCAGGTTTTCTGCTCTTGCCAATTCATCTTTCCTCATGTAGAGCTTCAGTAACACGGTCTTGGCTTCTTTGTCTTTGAGATTTAATATTAATTTCTTTTAAAAAAGAAATAAATTCAAATCTGATTCATTGGGCCTTAAGAGCAAATGATGAGCTCCCATTGGAGGGTGTCACTGTAAGGAACGTGTTTGTGTTTGTGTTTGTGTTAGAGCACTCAGAGTCTCGCTGCTCAGGCTGGAGGAGTTTCTTGTGACAGATTATCTCTGGTGATATTTAGCAAGCAGCTCACATGCAACAAATAAAGGCCAGACACGTGTAAGACTGACTGCTTCTGGCAGCTTCGTATTAAGATCCATTTTGCCACATTTGCTTTAGACTTTGAAGTCTGTGCTCCATGAACTGGAGCAGGAATACCTGTTCTGAGCTTGTGTCTGTCCTGCTGGAAGTGTTATAAAAGCAGGTGGACGTGGCACTTGGGACATGGGTTAGTGGTGGACCTGTCAGTGCTGGGGGAATGGCTGGGCTCTATGGTCTTAGAGGGCTTTTCCAATCCTTCTCAGGCTCTGGAGGGGATCTGTTGTTGTCTGTTGCTTGCTTAAGTGCAGGGTGTAAAATCATTAAACGTATATTTTTTTTCTCTGCAGAGGCCTGATGCTTTCAAGGAGGCCTGTAGTTTACAAGTCAAACTCTCAGGGGCCCCCGGGAGTGAGTGCTGACACTGCTCATTCAGCCCTTCTGCTGCACTCTGAGGCAGTTTCACTCACAATAAATATTGCAGGCAACCTCCTGTGAAAATTTGTCAATAGACATCCTATTTCTCTGTGCCTGCACAGAGCTGGTCTGCTTCCAGTTCTGCAGTGTTGTTGTACTGGGCCGAGGGCAGCAAACAGATTTCTTTTGCATGTGATGTCAGGAATGATGCCTGTGCAAGATCTGGCACAGAAAACCATTCCTATTTTTTATAGATACCTTTGTACTTTGCTTTTCGGGTCTGCAGCTCTTCCGCTCGTAGGTCTGTCAGGTGCTGTATCTTCTGGCCAGTCCTGATATAGCAGAGAATGATGAGAGGACACAGAAAATCAAAGCCTGACAGAATACATGGCCTGTTTGCTGCAGCTCAGGCTGACCATCACTCCAGGAGAAAGAGCATCTGCTAGGCTCAGGAATTTGGTGCATTACAGCAGAGATCTCAAGAAAAAAATCCCTTTGAATGGAGGAGAGTAAAGGTAGAAAAGCTGAAAGTGTTTTCACCAAAACCTCGGTGATACAAGAATCTGTAAAATCAGTGTGACACCTCTAGAAAGTCAAAGGAAGCCAAATTCTACTCTCTGATACTTTGCTGTAAAATAACTCCCAGAGCAGCTGAGGCAAATTTCTCAGAGTTTTCAAAGCTATCAGTAGAAATCAAACAATTCAAAGCATCAAGTAAATTTTCCTTCACATCTGAACTTAGTAGCCTTGGCTCATGTCCTGCATACAAATCTGCCTGTGTAGTACCTTGTGGGGTCTCAGGCTGGGAATTTTGATGGCCATACAGCTTTTCCTTTTCCTGAGAGGATTTATGGTTAGATCCATCTAAATGGTAAAGTTCCTATACGGAAACAGTCTCATATGATGTGAGCTTACATGAACTGATCATTAAAAGAAACTTATTTGGCCCTAGAGCTGATGACTTTGACAACAGGGAACCAAACTACTTTTAGTGTTTAACTTGCAGTCTCCTGGTATGTGTATTATTCCCATTACAGTACAAATGCATCCCACTGAGTTATTTTTCTAACCTAAATATTGGTTTTCTTTCCTTGGCTCTGGAAGACCCGGAACCACAAAATGGTAGAAGAGTGTTTCCAAGGAAGTATCAGTATGTCCTTGCCCTCTGCTTCTACTTTTCCCTGGATAATCTTTGATCTGACCTGGGGTCCCCACTCTATTTATATGCAAGGTGATAATGGAAGCATTCATCAGGGTTCAGAAATAGAGGAGTGGGAGCTGGGAGAGGCGCTGGGGCAGGACATATCAGGGGCTGGATCCCTACACCTTGTCTGAAAAGGCAGGTGTGTCTAAAGCGCTGGTCTCCAGCCTGCAGGAATTCAGGCTTACCAGCTTCCTACCTTAAACAGTTCTGTGACTTTCACTGCTTAAAATTAGGTAAGGCAAAGCCTGCTTTAGCCGTTGTTTTTCTTGCCTAAATTGGTGTAGGTCATGCTGAGGACTAGCCCTGTCTTCAAGCACTGTGTTGAAAGGGTTGCACAAGGTTACCTTTGGCCATTCTTCACGTGAAGCACCAGTTACAGCTGAAACAAAGTCCATGAACATAGACTTTGCTGCTCCATGAACAGCCCATTTGCTGCTCCACACAGCTGGGCTGCTGGCACACCAGAGCATTTTGCATACACTGATTTAACTGTTGGAAAATCTATTCACACAAAAATCGTCCTGTTCTTTTGGACAAAGGATTTTTTTTCCCCCTCATTTTGTTGTCAAGATCCTTTTCCCATCTGTTATTGGGGCAAGACAACCTCCTAGTATGGATGTTTCATTCAAGGATAAAGCTTTCACTGGAACTTGTTTTAGGGTCGGGGCAGATTTTGCTCGCGGTGAAATCAGCGACAAAACTCCCCATGAGCTGAATTGAGCCTCTCCTGACAAGGGGGGATTTTTAGAGGAGTTACGATGGCTGTGAACAAGGTCTTGTTGCTCTGCCCTTTCAAAAGAGAGCTGTGTCTAGTGGAGGAACAATCAGAATATTTGTCTCTTTAAATGAATGGTTCTTAGAGCCTGCACTGAGAGGCAGGCTCCCTCTCTGCGGCTGTGAGGCTACTCAGAGCCTCCAATAAATCAGCATGCAGGCATTGAGAGCTCTGTCCTTGAAGGGATGCACAGTGACCTTGCTTATGCTTACTCTGGAGGAATAAGGGGAAACAGAGGAGCCCAAATAGTGAGCGGTGTGTGACTGAAGGCTCTGCATTCTGCATGCAAATGCCACAGCACCGGAGCCACGGCACGGACGGCGCGCTGCTGCACAGAATGCAGCTTTCCTGCTAGCCTGACCAGACTGCCGCTGCTGCTGCTGTGATTCTTTTTTTTTTTTTTCCTGCAGGGTTCTGAATGAAATCCTCATGATTGTTACATGCTTGTTCAATAATAGCATGCCCCAGTCACGTCTCCTTGCGAGAACATTTCGCTGGAATCACTGAGCAGAAGCAGAGGAGAGCTGACGACTATGTGCTTCCAACGCAGGTTGCCGGAGCCCCGTGTTTGCCATTGGCTGCAGTTTTCTGGTTTGTGTGCAGCTTCCCCCATCTGGAATATGAAAATGGGATTCAAGTAGATAATTGCCAGCAGCGGGTTTTCAAGAGAGGCTTAGAGGGAGCAGAATGCCTCTCACACAGCACAGGCTGCCTGCGCTGAGAGAGCTCTGAGAGATGATTTTAGATGTTACCCACGTCTGAATCTCCTGGAAACTTTACCATGGAAGCAAGCCATTGCACACAGTCCTGGAGCTAACATCCAAAAGGGGCAAGGAAGGGGCAGCAGGGCCAAACAATGGGATACCTTGTCCTTGGATTGCTCACAGAAAAGCTGGTAGGCATTCCCCTCCGCTCCCCAGCAAAAAGGGCATGAAGGTGGCGATGAACTGAATTTTACCCAGTGACGCTTCAGTGGCTTTTAAGAAGGATGGGATACACTGACCCTTCGTCAAGCCGGGATTTGCTGGGAAACAGAACTTTGTTCTTCATCTTCATCTGCGCCTTTGCCGTGGTCACCTTGCTGCAGCAGATCCTCTACGGGAGAAACTATCTCAAGAGGTAAGGGGGGATTGGAGGGAATAGGAAAAGTTATCTGATCGGACTGAGGGGAGATGGAGCTCCAGGCAAGCCATTATAACAGTTCAGACCACTTTTCAGTGTTCTGCTGCTGATGATAATACCTTGTCAGTCTGGGAAGGTGCATCCGGCATCTGTAATGTCTGTTGGATTGTGAATGCAGGAGAAGGTTAGGCAGGATATAATGTTTTGTGAGTTTCCTGGATTATGTTTTAATCCTCAGCTGTCGCAAAAATACAGGTTTGTATTCAACTTAAACAGACTCGTACCACCTGACTATTTGCCCCTGATCAAACCCTGGCTTATAGGCTTCCACTGAGTGTAAGTTCAGGCTGAAATGGCTCAAGAGGTTGAATTAAGGTAGCACGTTCATTGCTGAAACTTCAACGTCTTCAGAAACAAACGTGCAAACGCAGTTCCTAAAATCAATATTGGTGTTACGAATAACCGAGAGAGCACTTCATGTTTTCACTGCTGTGTTCTTATGAGTTGCTGCTGAGACTGCTTCACTGTAGAACACATCAGTCTTTGATCTGAAAATGCTCTTTTCACAGCAAACACCAGTGGGGATTTGTAAGTGTTTAACCTTGACCCATGCAGAGTTTATTTTACTTAAACCTAGTTTGAGAAGTTACAGCTTGCATGATTTTATGAAGAGGAATGTTTCCCTTACATGCTTTGAGGTAAGTGTTTCAGCTGTGTAGGCAGCTGCTGTGGAATTTTTTACTGGAATTAAGCTGCATTCTGCCAGGAGAGATCAATGGTTTGGTTCTTGCCTTGCTTGCAACTCATGTAGTTGTTTGCCTTGTGCCAAGAGCAAGCAAAATGCTGGCAAATCAGCAAACGTTTCTCTCTGGGAGGGAAAAGCAAGCATGATGTTAATATATATAGACAGGGGTGTTGTTCATCCACAGAGCAATTTGTGTGCCTTGCGTAGCACAGGGCCTTGTCTGGGGGACTCTCTTTGACTTTTGGGCACCCCAGCTCCAGAAAGATGTGACTTCCTCGGCTGGAAGGAGTAAGAATGAGCAGAGGTGTAGAAATCGTGGGGTTTTTGGCTTGGAGAAAATTGAGGAGAGAAAGGATAACTGACTTGAAATACCCAAATTGAATCTTACAAGAAGAAAGCAATACATACATCTCTGTAAGCACTCACAAGGTGTTAAAATGTTGTAGCTGGAAATGTTTGGATTTAACCACAACGGGTAACTTCTAAAGAAAATGGTTCCCCGAGCAGGTATAAAATCTGCATATTTGGGGGGCTTCAGGAACCTGGTGGGTAGACAAGGGTAGTACTCAGCTTCCTCGCTGTTAAGAATATGACTTTATGGCCAGGTCGAGGTCTCATCTTGCCTTATTTTCTCAGTTTTTCCCATTTGTCCTGGAGGCCTGGCAGCCCTACCAATCTTTGCCTTTCCAACTCAAAATGACTGCAACATGATTAGGGAGAGGAAAAATAAATCCCAAGTACAAACTGAAATGAAAAATGACAGAGTAAAGATAAAATGATGAGAAGATGCAACCAAAAACTCTTCCACTGAGTGATCTCTGTGGCCTGCCTCTGTCCTACCTCATGCCCTGGGAGCCTCTCCTGTCACCATCAGGGAATGAAAAAAGACTGATGTCCAGTTCCCAAGACTGCAAGGAGAAAGTCTGTTTCTGAGCCCTCTGCCATCAAAGAGTCTCAAGTAGGGAGATGAGCGTATATTTTGTCACTGGGACTGGAAAACACTTTTTTTTTTTTTTAATTCCAGCTTGCAATGATTTGTTTATTTCCCTTTTTTTTTTTTTTTTTAATTAATCGTGTGAAAAGAGTCTCATAGAGGGCTCTCCCAACTCAATGTAGGGAAAAAAAAAAGCACCTCAGCTCCTTTCTGCTGGGAATTGGCAGTTCCCATCTTCCATGGAAATAAAAATGCAGGATGTGGCAGTCTCGGGCTGTAAGTTTTTGGTGACAGAAAGGTGATTTAAGCAGTGGCCTGCCTTGTTACCATAATATTATTATGAAGGTACTTTTTTTCCAGCTTTCCTTTCCCTCCCTCCCTCTTAATGCCCTGCAGTACCTTGTGGTGAGCATTCCAGGGCAATCTGATTGCCAGTGAGCTCCGTGCAGGGGCAGCTGTAACCTTTAATTACTCTTGGATTTCACAAACCTCCGGTGTTAAGCCCCCTGCTAGAAGCTGATTCCGGCTGTGAGGCTCCTTGGACGTGTTATAACTTGTACCTGGTGGCTTTGGAGAGGCTCCTTAGAGAGGGGAAGTGGGGTATTTATAGCCCTGGTGCCACTTGCCAAGCTGGAGCTTGGGGACGCTGCCTGAACCCGCAGCCATTTACTCGCTGGGATTCCACGTGCTGCTTGTTTGATGACAGCCTTTGCCTGCATCCCAACACCTGCCACAATAGCAGGCCCCGTGGCCTCTTCCCAAGGCAGCAGGAGGAAATTCCCTTGTGTGTTTGCAGAAACCTGAAAATTGCCCTAAAGTACTAATTCAGTAAATGTACAGTGCTTTTAAGTCTAAATATAACACCGGGGTAGCTCTTTTCTCTGCAAGAAGATGGTGGATATGGGTAAAGGCCAGCAAGGCAGGGAATTGTGACCTAAAGCAAGCAGCTTGGGCACAATGGGGCACAATGCTAGTGACAGCATAGGCTCAGGACTGGTCCCAAAAAGCAGAGTGGAGAAAGTTACCCTTTTCTGGGAGAAAGATGGAAAAGTTTGCTGCATGGCTGCAAGCTGTGCCATGCCACTTGCCTTTACAAGCAGGGAATGGGCTGGTTTGATGGCCATAAAATCCCACCTAAGGCTGTCCATGGAGGCTGCCATGGAGGCTCGGGGTCCTGCACTTGCCCACAGCCGTGTTCCCAGAGCAATTGTGGGGGTGGCAAGACTGTGGACAGGAAAGGATGCTCCAGGAAATAAACTTTGCTCAGTGAAATTTGACCAGCCTCTGGTCAAAGTCCTCTCTTTCCCATTATGGGGTATTAATGGGCTCCTGGCATTGCTGGAAGAAGGGGACACAGTGCAGAGATGGGATTTCTAGGCATTCATACATTTTTCACCCACCGTGTAATGTTCTCCACTCCTTCCTTTGCAGTTTTATACCATGTCATTGGAAAGCAGAGTCCTGCCCACCTTTTTTTTTTTTGCCTTTTTTCGGTTTTCTCCCAAGTGGGATGGATGTGGGTGCTCTCACCCAGACCAATGCCTCATCCCTGTGGTTGCAGCTGAAGTCCTAACAGGAGAGTTAAACGGCGAGCTGGAGAAATGACAACGGGAAGCTCTGGTCTCTGTAGCTTCTGATCCCAAGTAAAAAGGATGATGAAATGAGATATAATTAAGCGACTTTAATACGGATCTCTGGGGTAATTATTTTTATTTTAGGATTAATGTGATGATTAAAAATCCACTGCATTGATCTGCTAAAGTAGGTTAAATGCTGTGGACTTCTGCTTAAATCCAGAGCTGCCGCTTGCTTTTGTATTGACTCATCTTTCCGATGCTCGCCTTTCAGCTGAATTTTCTTTTGAATCAGATGCTCAGATGAGGGCTGGCCTTTTTTTGTCAGCTCTTGTTTGGCCAGCAGGGAATAATCCTGGATTACATCAGGAAACTGCCACTATGGTAAAAAAATGTTGGAATCTGTCTTCATCTCCCAACCTGTAGCATGGGAGAGATCAATAGGACAGTCCTTCCCTTTGGCAAGGGAAAAATATCAGAGCGATACTTTGCTATATACCAATATTCTGGCAGGAAATTCACCAAATTCTGGGTGTTTTAACAGGCTGACTTCTGCACAGGGAGAGTGTCAGCTGAAGAAGGGAATCTGCAGCTTTAAAACTCCTTTCTTTTTCGGCTGAGTGAGGAGAGCACATTTCCAAATCTATTAAAGACTCTAAACAAATATTACCCCAGGGCCTGCCAGAGGGCAAATAAAAGATCTCAGAGAATCACACAGCAAGAGTCAGCAAACCTTCCCATGCAGGCAGCCTGCATTATTTGAAAGCTTTACACCTTCTAAATGAGAATAAAACATCACTCTTTTGTATGTGTGCCCTCTTACTAATAACAGAATCTCATGACTTGAGATAAACCCACCATTTTTGGGTATTTGAGGCAGCTTTTATTCAACAGTTACAAACCAATTCCCAGGCATCCTTACCTCTTTCCCTACCATATAAGATAATTTGTGATCACTTTCTGCACTGCATAGACAAATAAGGAATAAACCCAGAGAAAATAAATCTGAATTACATATTTGAGAGATGATTTAGTCTATACCCTTACATCACGTCATACTTAGAGCAGGGACAGCAGGAATTGCAATGGGGATGTGGAAGCTACATGTGGCCTAAGTTGTATTTTGTCCTAAACTGGGTTTTTTGTCCTAACTACAGCCAGCTCAGGTCTGTTGAGAGTTCCTTCTCCATCCTTGGCGTGTCCTCCTCTCGTCTGCTTGTAACACCCTGTGAAAGTGTTAACCATAACCCAAGACCATCTATTCCTGTGTTAAAAGTCTCTTTCCATTTAAATATCTTCCCCAAGAGGCGTAATCTGAAGGTCACCTAGTGAGTCATCTCTCTCTGGTCACACAGCTCTGTGCCTCCAGTCCTAACCAGAGGGAATTACTACCCCACAGAAATTACATGTATCCTGTGAGTCATCTCGATGAATCCCTGACAAGGAGCTGGGCAGGTCTGGGGTTTGTGTCTTGAGGTTTTCTTCGGAGAAGAGTGCTGGAAACTTCAGAACAAATGTATAGAACACCACAAAAAGTGTGTTTACAGGATATGGCCATCACCTTAAAGGGGCCAGATCCAGTCGAGCATAGCAGGAGAAGATGAGACTCCAGCCATGCTCTTCCTGCTACAGGGTATTCCCAAGAGCACTTCAAGGGGTGCAGGCATCTCTGTTGGGAAGGGGATGGAGGGGACAGAACCAACAAGGAGCTGATGGTTTAATTCAACTGCCTCCAAAGTCATGGAATCACAGAATCACTGAATGGTTTGGGTGGGAAGGGACCTTAAAGCTCATCCCATTCCACCCCCTGCCATGGGCAGGGACACCTTCCACTATCCCACGTTGCTCCAAGCCCTGTCCAACCTGGCCTTGAGCACTTCCAGGGATGAGGCAGCCACAGCTGCTCTGGGCCACCTGTACCACCACTCTCACACGGAGCAATTTCTTCCTAACATCTACCCTAAACTTACCGTCTGTCAATCTGAGACCATTGCCTCTTGTCCTGTACCTCCAGGCCCTTGCAAATAGTCTCTCTCCATCTTTCTTGTTGGCTCCGTTCACGTGCTGAAAGGCCACGGTTACGTCACCCTGAAGCTTCTCTTCTGCAGGCTGAACGATCCCAATTCTCTCAGCCTTTCCCCACAGCAGAGCTCCTCCATCCCTCTGATCATCCTGGTGCCTTCTCTGGACTGGCTCCAACATGCTGATGTTCCTCCATCCAGAGGCTGGATGCAGTCACCCCATCCCACTGGTCATCCCATTCCATTTTTCACTGCTGCTGTTGGTTGCTTTAGGCAATGCTCCTGAATCCAAAAATCTTTCCTTCCTCTACTTATAAGTTCAGAGGTTTTTTTAAACCATAATTTTAATTTGCTTTTAAAGGAGTGCATCAAGTGGCTGAAGTTGTAGTACCAGAGTGTGAGGAGATGTTATTTCCTCTCTTGTGCTCCCTGGCAGTGCTCCCCATGGCTCTGATGCAGAAAACCAGCAGGGTTTGTGTCCCTGCTGCCTCTGTGCTGTATTTGTAGCACTCTTTGGTTTCACCTCTGCTTTTGAGATGACAAAACCACCTGCTGGTCTGGTCTGTGCACTGCCAGTCCTTCTCCACTCTTCAGATGACAGTAAATTAAGGTAATGAGCATCCATTATTTCAGTGTTTTACATGTGCAAATCGCGTTGTCCCACACGTGTCACTCCCTGGTATGTAACACCATGGTCCTTCCTGACCTCAGATCATGAGGGATGTGTCACTACAGGGTGGCCTTCAGACACTTGCCCCTTTTGTTGTGGCTGTGGCCACTCAGCACCCCCCAGGTCAGTGTCCACAAGCCCAGCCTGTGGCTGCTTTGAATTGTGTTGGGCTGTAGGAGCTCTCCAGAAACTTTTTGCTCTGGAGCAGCAAATTATTTGTGTCTGCTTACCAGCCAAAAAGTGGCCATCGTCCTCACTGATTAAATTAAATTTAGACACAACTGAATCCTATTCAGTTTCACATGAATTCACATAGTACCCAGTAGCAGCTTCCTTCAGTCTGACTTCGTTGTGTGAAGATCTAGGCTTACTTCTGTCCGTGCAAAAAACTCTTCTTGTGTATTTGGCTGAATATCTGGGCTAAATCCTCATTTTACACAAATCTGTTGCCTCAGTATGACAAAGTAATGGCTGAGTTTCGCCAATGCCCAGCATTCAGCACCTTTTCATCCAAAGTGGTTTAACAGCTGTGACATTTCTTTTAGAGCCGAAATGCCATCAACTTGTTTTATGATGTTTTGAAAAGAATCACCTGCTCGGCCTCCGTGTGTATGGGCAGGTACAAAGTGCAGTCTTGCCTCCGTTTGTAAAAAGCCAAAACCAGAGCTCAGCGTTCCCATTTTGGGTTGTGCTGCACCCATGCTCCCTACAGCCCCAGCTGTGGTGGATCACACCCTTGACCACTGACCTCCATGGCCACTGCTGATGACCTGGTAACTTGGCCTTTTGTCTTTGACCCACTTGGAGTTTCCTGATCCTTCTTACACTTGCTGGATTTGGTTTGGGTATAATCATTGTGCAAAGCTTTGTATTTTCTTACTTCCACTGTGCTTCGTTCTTACCCTTGATTGCTTTTTCATTTCATTTCTCAATTTTTAATTCAAGTGTATTCATTGCTCAGCAGTCCATGTCTCCCTCAGGCAAATCATGGACTTACCCTCTCATTTCTTTGAGGCATGCTTGCCCTCTGTTGCTTGCATCCATTTTGCTTTTCCATCAGCCCTGCAGATAGTCACTGTCCTTCCACGTCCTTTTTTATATAGTTGGGTTTATGCTTTACTTCTCAGGGTGAAAGCCTTAAAAGCAGCCTCTGGTTTGGCATTTTCCATCAGAACAAATACAGCCAAGGCTGGGCTTTTCACAGTCCTAACCAAACATCTTAGACTGTAAATATTTTGGAGGGGTTGCATAAGTGGGAAAAGAAGATTATGCCATCCGCTTCTGTGCATGGAGACAGGGAATTTTGCCTACTCCTGTGCTTGACAGTGAACGCATTTTGCTCATTGTCTTCAGCATGAGCCCTCAGGGCAGTGTAGGGACACTTGACCTGATGCTGAATATATTAGTACTGGAAACCTGAGATGCAATGCAATTATTTCAGTCAGATCTCTTGTGGTGTGGTGAGATTTGGTACCCACACTGCATCAGGCATCTACCATCTCAAATGTCAGAATTTGCTGGAATCTTAAAACATTTGGTATTTCCTGTGGGTCTCCGTGCTCAGGACTTGGTTGTTTTTTTTTCTTCTCTTGAAAATCACATGCCTCACTATATTTCATTCTGTTGTTGGTTTTATGCTGCCCCTCAGTATTACAAATAATGATATTTCAATTATGAATAACTATAATTATAATTGTGAATAATTATTACCAATAGGATTGAGAAAGATTGTCTATTAGTCCTTGGATGTTTATCTTCCAGCCACAAATGAGAAAAGATAAGATTGTAATGGTTTGGAAGGTATCCTTTGATGTTGTTGATGTTCTGGTCAACATTAAATCCAGTTTAAGCCAACTATTTGAATGTGTTTTATCCTTCCTGGGAAGTGATTTTAGACCAAGTTTTTTCAGCTATTCCTTGTGAATATCTGATGCAAGATTTAACCCAAATGTGAAATGTGCTACATGAAACAAAACCTTTTTTCTGTGTAATAATGGTTATGATCCAGAAGCTTCCCACCTATGTTTCCAACTTTGCTTTTTGCACTAGTCAAAATATACTCCTCCACCACTTTAATACTATTATTTCCCTCTAACATAAAGAGCCAAACTTGTCCCTGGTATAATTCTGTAAGGCCAAGAGTGTGGTGAAGCCAGATGTGTTCCTTTCCCACATCCTCCATCCATATTCTGGGTTTCATGGCCCCGTGTTACCTAATTCCTTCCTTTTGCTGTGAATATACCATTCCTGCTCTTCCACATATTTTCATACATTTTCAAAACCTTTTAATAACCTTGTCCCTGTGAGATGGCAAGTGATCAGCTCAGTAATTACCCACTGTCAGTCAACTTGCAAAGCTGTGGGTCACTGAGATAAAGGTTGATCTCTATTAATGCTCTGAGCAGAGGTATGTATGTGCTTGTATCAGGACTAAAACTTACATTTGGCTAATTTCTCTGGAGAAATAAGCATTTCTCTAAACTTGGCTAGTCAGATTCAGCGTTGCTTCCACTGAAAAATATGAATTTTTTTATGGACTCACGTAAGAAGTGGAGCATCCTGCTCAAGTACTTGAGTTGGCCCCAGGAATGCTTTATTTATTTGTGCCCTGCCTGGCAGGATTATGCCCCAGGACCCTGGACTGAAAGAGGCCAGCACACACATGGTATTTTCCTGGCATTACATAGCACAGGTGAATTGGACCTGGGCTGCTACAGACAGATTTATGTTACTTTCTTTTTTTTCCGCTGTGCTGCATCTTTTAACTTCTTGTGCCTTGCACATTTATTTCAAAATGGATTGGGGTGTTTAAAGGGATATTTGACTATCCAAGTAAGCATTTGTCTTGTTCTTGTCATCTGACTTCATTGTCTTCAGGGGCTGAGTCTGGCCCTTTTGTCAGAAAAGAGGTTTTGGACGCAGGCTAGTCTGACTGGGCACTGCTGGGCTGGGTTTGATCTCAGTGTCTCACTGTTGCCCAGTGGTAATTTTATTCTTTTACTCCTTTTGGGCCCCTCTGATGTCTTTTCAATTGTGGTGTAAATAAATTAGCTGTTTCTGGCCTGTGCAAAATGAAAAGGGGTCCTTGTTTTCGCTCCAAAACTCCTCTTACCGCTGTCTCTGCAGGCTGCTATGCTTCTCTTCACTTGTGCAGCAGTCTGTCACACTGGACATTCCTGATATTCCCCTCACCCAAGTTCCTCTCACTCCCTGATCCATTTTAGTGAGTATTTCCAATCACTCTCATCTGCAGGTCACTCATGCATACCACGGTTTTCGTTTTATTTTCCGTACACCCTGTGGACACAGTGAGTCATAGTTTCCTTATTTCGCAGAAGGAAGGAACTGGATCTCTGGCAAGACTAACCATCTGACTTTCCAGCACCTCTGTGACATCCCTGTTATTAGGCTAGGGGCATCACTTTCCGTTTTCAAAGAGAGCAGAGTGATCATTAACTCTAAACTCTTCAGTTGCTCCTCCTCAAGGGCACAAGAATTATGAAACAGGGAAACTGAGGTACAGTGGAAGTGATTTTCCAGTGGCCTTAGGAAGCCTTTACATGGCCTGGATTGTTGGCCATCAGGACAGGGACTAGATTTGGCTTCTGTATCTGAGTAGTGTATAACAGGGAAGTGCAGCACCATGAGCAGGCCTGCAGAAAGAGGATTATAAAATTACTACTGGTATATACGGAATTAATGGATGTACTGTTCGCTTATAAATTCAACAGGAGGTGGAGTCACAAAACCTGGATTTCCTGTCACTTCCTAATGGCCTCTTTGCTAAGGCAGGTGCATATGGAGAAGGGATATGAGAACTGCTGGAAAGCAAGAGCAGGAGAAGTGGAGACAAATAATAGAAGGAGCTCAGAAAGAAAATTAAATAATTTGCCTTGATCTTGGGGACATTCATATCTTCTTTCCCTTCCTCTGCTTCTCCTTCCTTGCCCATCTGTGTAGGCCAGCAAGCTGAGTCAGGTTTTGGCTTAACTTCACCATTATAAAATAACATTTGTTTCTGCCTGGTTTTGCTTGGGTTTGGATTTAGCCTGCCTGTGGTAGATGCCAAATGAGGGTAGTGGTAGCTGTCGCCTTGAAAGATGAGTGGAGACTGCCTGCTGCCTGGGACTAAATGGGGTGAACTGGTGGTATTTGGGGAATAGGTTGTGACTGGAGTGGCAGGTGATGCCCCCACTGCCACTCAGTCCTTGTCGCCCAGAGGTGCTGATCACTGTGTCACTCAGCCACCTGCACCAAGCTGCTCTTGTGCCTGGAAAGCACATGGATCCCTCCTGAATAAGTCCTGCTGCATACATGGTCATGGCCCACTCTCTGGGTAGAGCCCAGATATGACCTCTGGCTGTGCTTGGAGCCTTCTGGGTCTTCATCATTTAGTAGCTCTCTTTTAAAGCCTTGCCATGTGGTCTGAAGTAAATTGTCACCTTTCCTTTCCTTTTCAGAAAGACAACAGGCACCTCTGAGGGGGGATCTCAGCGTGACAGCAGCATGGAAGCAAAGCTTCTCTCTGCAATTCATCCACTTGTTCATTCTTGCCTTGTAGTTCAAAAACCTCATAATTATCTGACATCCTCTGCTATTAAAACCTCTGCTTGTGTAGGAGGTGTTTTTTGTTTGGATTGCAGCAACAGGCTTTTAGTCTTTGCTTCCTGCTGCTTGCTGACAGCCGGTTTTGACAAGCCCTTCAGAGTCACTGCTGCTTTGTTAATTTTCTGGCTTTTCACCCCCTCCTGCTATTATTACTTTACGCTGATGTTTATTTGACCACACACTGATTCAACACTTACAGTTACCAATTAGGATCAAAATATTGCTTTGACATTTACCTGAAACTCAAGGTCTTTGTTGCTAAGACATCCAACTTCACGGAGTTTCTCCAACACAAGGCACAGCATTGCTCATATTTTTATTTGTTAGGGGTAAGTCCTGTGATTAGTCCTGTGATTAATGGTATCCATAACTGACGTACATCTTCCTTGATGAGCAATTTGCTTACATTCATGGGCAAAACAAAACATCTCTGCACTGAGAGAGTTTCTGGTTATTACACCTTTTATGAATTCTTTCCTTGCCATCATCAACATCACATGTTGGGGACATGTACCAATTTTAGAAGTTATTATATTAGGGCAAATTGAGCAAATGGCAAAGTTCCACTATTGGCAATCATTGGTAGTGATTCCAGGCTTAAAATTAGCTTTTCTTTCTTTCTTTCTTTCTTTCTTTCTTTTTTTTTTTAACTGTTCGACATGAACTATCTCAATTACTTAGTAGACATCTATGTCTAATTTCCTCAGCTTTTCTCATCTTCTTTTAATCTTTCTGTACCCTCTTTTTTGCTCTGGTGCTTTTTCTCTTCCATTTCTGCATTTCCTTCCTGTGTGTGCTACAATTGCACTTCTGATTCACTGAGCCTTAATTTGTTTACCTGTATAACTGCAGTTAGAGCTGAGAGTGAACATGGTAGAATTTGACTGAAACAGCATGCCAAAGAAATACGCTGATGAAGCAGTTCAAGTCTGTTTCCTGTTTTCTCAGGCTGTTTGCAGATTTGGCCAGACAATTTTTTTGGATCCTTACAAGTCGAAACTGAGAGGATTAGAAAATTTTATATTTCAAAAATTAAATTCTCCCAACTCTAGGCTGATTGAAATCAATGGTAAAGCTCTCAGTAATCTTGTTAGAAACAGAATTAATTCAGTGTTTTTAAGTGTCTCATCCTTGGTTTCTACTCAGTCCTAATACTACAAACCATTATTTATGGAAGTTGTTCTTACTGTGAGGAAGAGGTTTATTGTACCACCCCTGAAAAAATTCAGAGCAGCAGCTTGGTCTCAGTCTTGCAGACTCACAGTGAGACACATAGCCCTATAAGCTGTGCAGTATTTCTTTGGTGGGGTGTTTTGGGTATTTAAAAGTCTGTATTCTGGTTATCTCTGGAGTACCTGCTGGCAGAAGAGCCCTGTGTGGTTCAGGGCTGGAAACTTAACTTTGATCTGACCCTAAGCTCAGCTCACAGCTCTGTACTTTGTCCTTAATCACTGACAAGTGTCATACCGAGACCCTCACTGGGTATTTTTGTACCTCAATTAGATCTCCCACCCTGCCACTTCAAAGCTGAGTATATTAAGCTGGTCATCATAAGACACATCTGCCGTTCCTTGGGGTTAGTGTTCCAAGCTCCCCTTGGATCTCACCCAAAATGCGAATGTCCTTTAAACTCGGTGCCTCCGCTGCTGTGCACGCTCTTCCACAAAACCTGCTTGATGGAAGGGGGGCATTAAAGAGGGATTTTACAATTTGTTTTGCTTGATGGACAGATTCGACCCCCTCCACCTTGGAGCATTTACTTAGATTTCCTTTCAGCTGTTACATGTGGAGTAAAGACGTAGGGAAGGGACTTTACTGAATGTTTTAATTCTTCGTTTAATCTGCCTGAATATTGGCTATGCTGTCGGAGAGCTCACCTCTGGAGGACACACCAACACCAGCCATTTATCTGGATTAATGCTCACTGTTTCAGTTCACAAGCAAATATCTAAGCCCCAAATATAGAATTTAAATCCAATTTAAAAGCACAATTCCAACTTGGTTTTCCCACACTTCTACCCTCTCTCCCAATGTATCATTCAGTGATGCCTTTAGCAACTAGAAGATATTTTTAAGGCCATATACTTAAATGTCTTTTACAAAGATATATATTTGAAGAAACAAGGTTTCTATACCAGTTACAGTGTGGCAAAAAAGTGTGTTAGACTGTGGTATATGAGAGAGAACCACAGCATTTATTTCAACAAGCCTCAAAGTGAAGGTATCTGAGTGATTTTCTCATGTTTTCTTTACAAAAATATTCTACTCAGAAATCACACCTTGAGCAGCTCAGGTGATTAAAAACTGCCAGAGAAATACACAAGTTATGGGACTGCCTGATAATCCAGAGCACTGCATTACCTTATAGCCATTACAGCACAATGTAGAGACACTTTGATATGAT
Source organism: Lycocorax pyrrhopterus obiensis (assembly GCA_014706295.1). Taxonomy (NCBI): domain Eukaryota; kingdom Metazoa; phylum Chordata; class Aves; order Passeriformes; family Paradisaeidae; genus Lycocorax; species Lycocorax pyrrhopterus. The sequence continues at coordinate 1,819,071 of JACSVZ010000014.1, forward strand.
TCACAGAATCCAAGAATGGTTTGGGTTGGTAGAGACCTTAAAGATCATCCAGTGCCGCCCCCTGCCCTGGGCAGGGACACCTTCCACTGTCCCAGGCTGCTCCAAGCCCCAATGTCCAGCCTGGCCTTGGACACTGCCAGGGATCCAGGGGCAGCCACAGCTGCTCTGGGCACCCTGTGCCAGGGCCTCCCCACCCTCACAGCCAGGAATTCCTTCCCAATATCCCATCTGTCCCTGCCTTCTGGCACTGGGAAGCCATTCCCTGTGTCCTGTCCCTCCAGGCCTTGTCCCCAGTCCCTCTGCAGCTCTGCTGGAGCCCCTTTAGGCACTGCCAGGGGCTCTGAGCTCTCCCTGGAGCCTTCTCTTGTGCAGGTGAGCACCCCCAGCTGTCCCAGGCTGGCTGCAGAGCAGAGGGGCTCCAGCCCTGGGAGCATCTGCGTGGCCTCCTCTGGACTGGCTGCAGCAGCTCCAGGTCCTTGTGCAGTTGGAGCCCAGGGCTGGGGCAGCTCTGCAGGTGGGGTCTCACCTGAGTGGGGCAGAGGGGCAGAATCCCCCCTCCCCTGCTGCCCACGCTGGGGATCAGCCCAGGGCAGGGGGGTTCAGGGCTGGGGCAGGTCCAGCTCTCACCCCCAGCACCCCCAGGTCCTTCTCCCAGCGCTGCTCATCCCAGCCTGGATTGATCCCGGGAGTCCCCTCGACCCAGGTACGGCTCCAGCACCTGGCCTTGTTAAACCTCACGAGATTCCCATGGGCATATTTTAACACCCCATGTTGCTCCTTCTTAATTTCCTGTGCTAATAGTTGCTGCCAGTTAGACTAGAGGATGGATGTGGCCAGAGAGATTCACCAGCCCTTGTTAATAAGCCTGGTGACCAGCAAAACTATCGGGGTCCTGGATGCCCTTTATTTCGGACAAAGTGTGCTGGCAGATTGCTTCCTGGCTGTCCCCACAATGCCCAGCTGAGAAGCTAACTTTCAGTATTGGCAGCACCAAATGTTCACACGTCCACTTGCCAGGCTTCTGAAATAATGAAATTGGGTTAAAAAGGAGAAGTTTAAAAATAACAGTCCACAAGATTCTTTTTTGTTGGCTTCTGAGATAAGGGAAGGGTTTTGACTTGTCAAATATTTCTCCAGCATTTTAGAATTTCTACCCTGCTTTGGTGTAGTTTCCAGAAGAAACTACATGGGGGCTGGAACGAATTTGTGAAAGTTTGGGAAACAGGGACCTGTGATGACTGTGTTTATGCACTGGCTTAAAAAAAAAAAAGTTGTCTTTCCAAGCAGGCAAAAGAAGCACTATATTGTGACTTAGAGATGTCATCAGATGACGCATCCTTTGCTGGCATGGCCAGCAAATCAAAGGAAGGACCCAGTGCCCACGACATTTAACTACTGTCGATGTAAAACTGAAGTTTGGAGCTTTTACTTCTTTGGCTCTGTGGTTTCCCATGACTCCAGCTTTTTGCTCTTGTGTTTTTGAGAATGAAATTTCTACCTCCTCACACACGTGTGTTGTTTATGAGCACAGATAATTACTGGCCTTCAAATTTGTGTGGCAAGCCTGGTATTGTTTCCATCCAAGGACTTGCAGAGTCTATGGGAAGTAAAAATTAATTGTTTACCCTAGTAAGGTGATGTCTTGTGGTTCTTGGTATCTTTTAATTGTTTTTGATGAATGTGTCATACTCACATTTGTGTGTTAAGAAATAGGACATGAGAACTCATGCTGATAGTCTTAACCCAATGAATGATATCAAATATCAACTGCCTCGTTTTCTTGCTAGAGGGCTGCAGTTTAGCTGGCAGAATGGAGAGGAATTGGCAAATTGGACCGGCACCTTTAATTTCACGGATGACGGAGCAGTGAAGAGTGGCAGTGACACAGGCACCAGGTACCAACACCCGAGGGAATGACTGTAGAGATCTCTCTCTCCTTGTATGAACCACAGATGTGAGCACAGGCTGTATGAAAAATGAGATTTGCAGTGTGCTGTGGCTGCTTGGCACTGCTCCCCATGGCGCACAAGATGTCAGGGATGCCCAAGCACTGTGCTGTTTTCCCTCTTGCAAGCCTTGGGAACATTTTGGAATATGCCATAAGCATCCATGCAGTCTGCAGGAGAGTGGCTTCTATGTCCTGGCCTCTCCTATTTCCCTGCCAATGCTGTGTGCCAACGTGTGGCAGTATGGGAATATGGGACTTCGGCAGAGAACGTCCCAACATGACAGTATTGGTGCACACAGAGCACACTGGGGTATCTGGTCTTTATAATAAAACATGTATTCCATGAAAAACATAGTTTAACTTGAATTCTTTTCAGGGCCTAGCAGGGGAAAAGTGTTCTGTCAAGATAAGACTGGAGTATTTCCTTTATTTACACTATTTGACAACATGAGAAGCACTGATGTGCTGCTGCACTCTTTGTACTTACTGGTTTGCAGGTGTCTGCAGGGTCATGTCCAGACTCAGAAAACTGGCAGCAGTTGTGCCTAAAGAGCTCCACAGTTATCCCGGGCCATCTGCACAAATCCAGGCACGGGTATAGGGTGGATATTTGGACTCTCTTCCTGGAATATCAGTTACAGAGGTTAAAAATCCTGAGTCGTGCGTAGCATCGAGTTCAGTAAGTAACAGGGAAATCTTAGAAAGAACTGTAAAATTAAAAAAAACCCCTAAAAACAGTTAAAATAATACTTAAATAATAATGTAATAATACTTAATAATACTGTAAAATTACACTTAATACTTGTGTATAAACAAAACTCTGGGTAAATTGCCCATTTTATTTTAAATATCATAATTTTGTAACCGTACACCGCTACAGCTGTGGAGCTGATAGCACTTCAAAGGCAAGCAGAAGTTGCAGAGTCTAACCTGCCAGAAATCATCCTGTCACAGAACCACAGCAATGCTGCAGTTCCTGTTCAGGCTCTTGCTGTAATATGATCCTGTATGAGCACTGCCCGCTGCTCTGCTGCTTGGTCTGGTAAAGGTTCTTTATAAGAGGAGCCAACCTACACTGCAGTTTTTTGCTTAGAGCAGGGAGAAGAAAGGCTCATGTGTGTATGTGTGTGTGTGTATCTATCTTCTGTCCTTGTTGCCTTTTCAGTGTCTGCATATATGGTCTGTATTTACAAAGTCTTCAGTTTAGGCACTTGGCAGATAGAAGAACTCAGTGTGACACAAAGACACACATCTTCTTGAAGGCATGAGAAAAAGAACAAATATAGATTTTCTCCTCTAGACACCTTTGACAGAGGCAATTGGACCATCATTGATTGCAGGATTGGGAACCAAAACCCTTGAATACAAAAGACGCAGTTGTGAGGGGCTGAACCACAGTGCTGCTCTCAGTCTCTTCAGCCTCTTCAGAGACAAAGAGGTTCAAGGTGCAAGTGGTTTTTACACAAACAAACTGCACAAGCTAAAACAAGAGTTTAGATATGAACTCAAAAATGTGGTAACATCAATGAAAAAACTGGGTATTTCAAAGCCTGTGTTATGTGATACATCACATGACCGTGTCTCCCCTGGAACAGGCTCCCCAGGGAATGGTCACAGCCCCAAGGCTGCCAGAGCTCCAGGACCATTTGGACAATGCCCTCAGGGACAGGGTGGGATTGTCAGAGTGTCTGTGCAAGGCCAGGAGCTGGACTTTGATGGTCCCTGTGGGTCCCTTCCAACTCAGGACACTCTGTGGTTCTATGTTACTGACAGTGGAGCTGAAATCTTTTCAGTCAGTCTCCCTGCAACATATTTCACACCTAAGTGTGTTAGAGATATTATTTTTCCTTTTGTCTACTGTATGAAATCCAAGAATACAGGAAAATAAAAAAGTACTGTATAAGAGTGGAGATGAGACTGTGTGGAGACTACTGCAGAGCCGTGTCAAAATTGTTTACTGTTTACCTTTGATCACCTTTCTAACTGTGTTGTCACCAGACATCTCCTGAGAGTCTTAATCTGACACTCAACTTTAGGCTGTTGATATAAAATGAAAACAAGTCTTCCTCTAATGAATAGTTCTTTCCCCTGAATGGAAAACTTGTAGACTACATTTTACAGAACTGATTTTATTTGTATATATTTACAGGACTCCAGAGACATGTCTGAAGTGCACAAAACTTATTATATGTCAGCATAAGCACAGTGAATACCTTTCACTGCCTGGCTCTGCAGTTTGCTGTGCTCTCACCTTCTCTTAAAAGGCGTGATGTTTAAAGATATTAATTGAAATAGATACTCATATGATTTCCATTAACCTGTACCATTTATATATAGAGAGAGACACATGTTTATTCATGCATATGCGGTTTCAATTTGAACATATTCTATAACTACTCTTTATCTTTTAATTACATAACTTAATACAGGGTGTAGAGACAATGACAACTCATCATGTAGGAGTGAATTTTTAGATGAAAATGAAGGACTTCCAAAGCAAAAGCACACTGAAAGAATGAGTGCATTAGAATTGCAAGTCAGCCAGACTTCATGAGAATAGTGGCCTTATGAAAACCATGAACAGTGAAGATTAAATACTGCATGAAAATGATCAAGTAAGAAAGAGATGAAGATTATCCTGTTATCTGGTTTCAGCAAACACTGATTCACACCTTAGACAGAAGCACAGAATGGTTTGGGTTGGAAGGGACCTTCAAATTCACCCAGTCCCACCCCTGCCATGGGCAGGGACACCTTCCACTGTCCCATGTTGCTCCAAGCCCTGTCCAGCCTGGCCTTGGACACTGCCAGGGATCCAGGGGCAGCCACAGCTGCTCTGGGCACCCTGTGCCAGGGCCTCCCCACCCTCAGAGCCAGGAATTCCTTCCCAATATCCCATCTGTGCCTGCCCTCTGGCACTGGGAAGCCATTCCCTGTGTCCTGTCCCTCCATGCCTTGTCTCCAGTCCCTCTGCAGCTCTCCTGGAGCCCCTTTAGGCCCTGCCAGGGGCTCTGAGCTCTCCCTGGAGCCTTCTCTTGTGCAGGTGAACACCCCCAGCTGTCCCAGGCTGGCTGCAGAGCAGAGGGGCTCCAGCCCCCTGATGGCTGAGGTCTGAAGTCAAACACACTTCTCTCTCTGAGCCCTTCTCTGACAGCTCTGCTGTGCTGGGGTAACTCAGCTAACCCAGGCTTTTCATCACAGTGCTGAAGACAGTTCTTCAGACTGTGTAGAAGCAGTCCGTGGAAATAAAAGTGTATGTCATGTATGTGGTGCAACCAAGAGTGTGGATCCTCTTTATGTCATCTAATATTGCTGTGGGCAGACACTTGACAGATCTCGATTTGCTGGGCCTTTTTGGATACCAGAGTCTTCATTTTGATTCAGATTAGGTTGCTAAAGGCCTTGTAGGTAGCAAAGAAATTGTGAATACTAGCAAGAAGTAAAAGTGAAACGCAGGAGCTCCCCAAAACCATAGGGATTTTAAGCAAAGGAGGGCTACCCACTCAGATGCACTGACAACCAGTTGTTGAACACACTGGCTTGTTTTCAATTCTTGTGCATCACCCGTTACACATATTTCTATCTTCTGCATTTTACTTTGTGCTAAGCATTATTAAACTTTACAGCATCCTTGTGGAGAATCAGGTAAAGGGTTCTATCTGATGCTGGTTATGAGAAGTGATACATACAACCACTTCCCAGGGCCTTGACTCCTCTGCTCTCCTTTCAATGTGTTTTGCAACTTACTGGGATTGTGAGTTGTCATGCTTAAATAATTTGTCGCTGGCAAGAAGCTGCCTTAATGACAGAATGATGTATCTGCCATATTAGTTGGTTTATGGTGTCTTCTTCAGTCTACTGGAGCTGAAGATAAGATTCAGTGTAGAGCTTTAGTGGTGAGACCACAGAAGCCTTTGATGGGTGAGAGGAGATTATACTTTTAGGCCTGTCAATTTGTACACTGAATTCTGTAGTATGACAAATCTGAAGCTTTGTCCCCACTGGCTACAAAATAAAAAGTAGAATCAATTGGACTTATCAAATACACATTTTACACGAGTGAACATAAGGGCTTAGGATTTTCCTTAAGTCACATTGCTGAGTTCCTCATACAAGGAACCTAAAATCTAAAGAACCACAAGAAAAAAAACAAACAACCAGAGAGAAGCAGTCACTTGCAATGATAAGATAAAATGTGGGTTTTGAGATGTCATTGATGTATAAGGGTTGTCATGAGTTTTGCTGTGCCTTCTAGGTGGGTGGTCATATGGATAACAACATCAGCAGATTATTTCGGTCAGAGTGAATTGGAACGGGCTTGATTAAAACATCCAAACAGCATCTTATTAAAAATCAGAGAGTTTTGAAATGAGATTGGGGAAATAGGGCTTCCTGAAGCATACTCCACTGCTGCTTGAGAGGAGACTGTGTTGGTTTGATACAGAGAAAGACCAGAAGCACCAAGGTGTCCCTAAAACTAGAATTCAGTGTTGTCTCCAATAAATCATTCACACGCTGCACAGTGGGAAAACGTCTAAATGAAGATGGGCGTCAGTCTGTGTAAGAGAGGACCCGGGAAGCACGGGGGGGTTGGTGTTGATGGGCTGCAAGGTGGGCTTATCTCCAGGGAAAAGCAGGAGGCAGCCTGGACTTTGCTGTGCCATTTAGGGCTGTTTCTGCTGGAGCTCCTGCTGCTACACCCACGACTGCTGCAGTGGAGCTGTGTTGGGTAGAGTGTTAGGCTGAAATCGTGGAGAGGCTTGTGTCCCAAATCAGTGGACAGATTGGAAGGGAACAGCGTGCCGTTGGCAGGAGTGGATGTTTGGTCAATTCACATTGCTAACGTGGTAGTGAGCGGCAGAGGCAAGCGGTTCCAAGTGATCTGTGTGTGGAGACGTGGAGACGGGGGATCATAATCAGAATGGCAGTGAGCAGCCAGTGCCAGTTTGCCAGGAGCTTCCATAGTTGTGATGAAAAATATGTCCTCAGGGTCTCACAGCCGTCATCTTGACTGCACAGATGTGTGAGATGTCTGTGGAGTCACGGGACCAGGTCAAAAAAGGAATCCAGAAAAGGACCACCTCTTGGGTAACACAGATGTGTGCACTTTCCACCTTTCTTGGGAGGTTCAGTGAGCTATCCATGAACAGCCTTTAAAGGACAGACATTTAAAAGCCACTCCCACTCTCTAGAAGATCGAACTTAGGAATTTAGGGCTGTTTCATGGAAGCACTTTTGGTTTTTTGAAAGCAAAAATTTTAACTTGGAAGACAGGCAGAATATCTTGGTCCTTGTCTTGATGGATGGACCTATCTAACGCCATCTATTATCGAAACCCAGACAAACTTATGGCTCTGTGAGACCAAACATATCAAAATATCCTAAGTGAATGATCAGTGGGCTCGTCAATCAGTAGTTTTTAACCTCAGCTACAAGAATCTCCTGGAAAACTTGAGTCCCTGTACAAGAATTCCAGATCCTGAATTTTAATTACACTGGTTCTTCCAGAAAGAAAGCCAGTCTTGAACTAAAGATGCCATTTCTATCTTTAGCTTCCAGGCATTGAATACTATTTTTCCTTGCTATACTGTATTGAAAACCTTCCTGACACTGGTAATTGCTTCCTGGTGCAGTATCTCCTTACTCAGTCACCATATGTTTAGATTAAGCTTCACACGCCTCTCATAATTTTTTAGAATCCAGATAATTTCTGCAGGTCCTTTTGTAACTTTTTCCAGTGTCTCAAACCCCCAAAGATGAAATGTCAGAACTGGGTGCAGTAATTCAGAAGAGCTGTTACCTCACAATGTATACAGAGATATATGACCATTTTCTCTGGCTTATATTACAGTTTTTTTACATGACACAGCTTATGGTGGGATGTTTTGTTCCCACCTACAGACACATACTAAAAGTTCACGATCAGTTGGACATCTAACACATCTGCTAGCACTAGAGATGAAGATGGTACCGGATTTAAACCAGTTATTACCAGTGACATTGTCATCAGCACGTGGTAGACCGGAGGAATGTGAACTGCCTTTTTTCATGTTTATTGTCCCCAAGGATGAGACAGTCAAATAGTTTCATCAGGCTGTGTAAAAGAAGCCTCCTGCTTCTCCAGTCTCCTCTGTTGAGCCCACAGCTCCTTCTCTCTCAGTTCAGCCTTTCAGGCACCATCCTGTTTCAGACAAGTCAGCTCAGGCCCTCAAATAGCAGAAACAGCACAAGCAACAATGTGATTTTTTTGTGCCACAGTCCTAATGAAGTTTAAATTAGTCTAAGAGCATCAAACATTCCTGCTTCCCTTGCCACATCTACATCAGTTTCTTTACCTGCCGAACAGGGATCGTCCCTTCCCAATGGAACAAAGTAATCTTGGGAGAATAGGCCATGCGAAGTGGTAGGACTCTCTTTTTGAGGGAGAAAAATCCCTCCCTTGAACCTTTTCACCAAATCTTGTGGTTTTTGATGTTATCACATAGAAGTATTAACAGAAGCAAAGGCCACAGAGGGATTTGGTCTCTCACAGTGGGCTCTGATGAAGTCAACACCTACTGTCTTTTACTCTGGATGAATTTTCCAGGGCCTCTGTAGCTGTGATAGGTTCCACCCCAGCAGTATTTTTGCTAGAGGGGCCTGAAGATCCCATGCTGGCCTTGCCAGATGGTGTGAGTCCCCTGTGCTTTGGGGAATGTGCTCTGGCACACTTGGAATGTTCCTGAGGAAGGAACCTGAGTCTCGACCAAGGTTGCCCATGGATCTGCCCATACTGATGAGTGCAGGCACTGCTAATTGGACAGCACTCTTAATAAGTATTTGGTAGAAGCCTGCAGGGCTTGGTTCATTTATTCTCATTTCTTAGTCACTGGATAATGTATATTTTTGGAAAGATCTTTGTTTTTCCTGCAGGGTAGGTGGAATCCTTCCTGCGATGCTCTGCGGTCTCGCCGCGCAAGTGCTGCAGCCTCGCTGCAAACAGTGTCGAGAACTGGCACTGCAGGAATGAGCAGAATGAATGGCAAGGCAGCTTGAGAAAATGGTCCTGCTTAAAAGATGCCTGACCATTGCACTAAATTATACTTTAAAACCTTTTGTTCAGTGTATCAGACAAATCAGTGTCTCAACCCAAGCGTCACTTGAAGGCAGGACTGAAGTCTTGGGCTTTTTAATTCGTGTAGTGTGATCAAGAAAAGCTTACTTCTGATCAAAGCAGGAGCAGCCCAACTGCAGATGATCAAAGACCTAAGTGTTAGCTGATGTACTGAGAAACCAAATGTGTCTCTCACTAGCGAGCTCAGTAGGCAGCTCAGCTGGAGGTGAGGTTGCAATGGGGGATGTGAAGGTTAGAAAAGAAGAAGGTTTCAGTCAGTCAAAAATGGAAAATTACAGAGTGAATAGCATCTAATTTCTGGGCACTCAGTGCAGTGAGCTGTAAAAAAACAGTCCCCTCTGAGCACTTGCAGCTTTTGTGGTGTTTGGGCGCAGGATTTGATCCTGGGAAAGTATTGTAGGTTTGAAAGCTACAATTGACGTGAGCGGACACAGAGCAGTGAGTGGGGTGTAGTGTCCAGTGCCCTGGGAAAGCACAATCCTACATGCAACTGAGCTGTTTGTTGTGATCCATTTGCGACTGTGTTCTCTAAGGTAAAGAATCATGAATTCTTGTACTGGTTTTCCTGTAGACTTGTGACCTTTAAAGGGATAAAAGTTATTTATTTTTCATCAGGGGAAGTGGAAAAATGCAGGGAGAGGACATTGTGGCAGTGACAGATCAAGTCTGTTTTATGGATAATAAAACTTGACTGTCACTCTTGTAAAGCCAAAACACAGACCCTTTCCATTGCAAAAGGAGTAAGTAGTATAGTCAGGTTTGTCACTTGTCACTAATCAAGAGCATAAATCAAAATAAACTGAACTACACCCTTGTTCTTAGCTGGAGATCAGACTGAGGAGGATGATGGGGAGGACAGTTTCCATTTGCGCTAATAAAGCTTTCTGACAGGCAAATGTGTCTTCCTTCACAGGGAACTACATGTTTTAGAGTAGGAGTTAATAGGCAGAAGGAGCTCTCAGAGACCAGGGAGTGGGTGAGACTGATGCTTCCTCTGGGAAAGTGTGGGGGCCTGATCTCCAAACACTCCCTGCAGGACCAGACCCTTGCAAGAGGAGGACGTGGATTTAAAGGACATCTCTGGAGGCTGAGGGAACCCATGCTCCTCGTGCTAGAGCCTGGTGTTGTGCAAAAGCTGCATTCTAGGAAAGCACAACGTGAAGCACTTCTGTGGGAAGAGGTTGTCCGGTGCTCCAGGGAACTGACTCTGCTAATTTCCTGCGGTGTCTGCAGCAGGAGCAATCGCTGTGAAGCAAATAAATAGCATGAACACTCGTGGGAGAAAGACAGGAACCCTTTTTTCCTGAGCCTATTGACCAGGCACTGTCTTGAAAAATTCTTAATGCTGTTGCAGCACCATTATTACTTGCAAGCAACGTGCAGCAGCATCCGTAGCATTATGACTAGGGAGGTTTTAGTGGCTGGCTGTCTGCTCCAGTGAGGTTCACGGCTGATGAAGGACAGCCCAAAGGATGTTTATTCAATAGCTTGGGATCACTGAGATAGCTTCAATCAAACTGACCCTACGGCCAGCAGCATCTTCTCCCCTCTCTGTGCAGAATGGCCCTGCCTCTGGTGTCCCCTGCCTTTGCTGCAGGAGGCACGTGTCCCATCAGTGATGTGTCACCCAGCCTGTCCCATGGATCCTCCCTCTGCACTTCCACAAACGGTGAATTCAATGCTCCCAGTGGCTCTGCTGGGAAAGCTGAAGCAGTTGTGAGAGTTGGAGACTGGCAGGACAGTCCTGTGCCATCCCCAGCTGTAGGCTCATGGAGTAGCTCTCTTAGAAATGCAGTGTTGCCTCATGGATTGATTTCCTTCTAGATCCAGAAGTGGTTTATTTTTGACCCAGTCCTTTCCTCCTTAACCTTCTGCTGCTTTGGTAGCACATCCTTTTTCATTTCTATTTTTGGTCTGTGGATTGAGTAAACAGGCAGCGATCAAAGGGAATGGCTGGGACACAGGAAATTTCATCTCCATTTCATAAAATGACGTCTTTGACTCCAGTGCCACAGGCTGAAGCCAGCTTTCCTGTGCTGTGGTGCTCCCACGTGACAGCATGTGCTGTTTGACATCTGAGCTGCTGCTCTCCAAGTTAGCAACACAGCCAGAAGTGCACAGGAAAGATAAAAATAAATGTTAATCTAGATTTTTGCTCTGCTTGTCTGTCCTGAGGCACATTCGAGGTACTGAAATGAAGTGTTAGGTGACAGGTGAGGATGAGGCTGATAGGCATTGCTATCTCCTGCATACCCTAAGAATCAGGAAGGGTGTGTAATGTGCTCGGTGTTGTGTGGGGGTGTGTACCTGCCCCTAGTTACTGTGTAGAGCCTGCACATTCAGGGTACCAGCATTGTCTGACTCAAAGAACCAAAGAAAAGGATTGATACTGCAAAAGACAGTCAAAAAACCAATTATTTCAGGAGGATGAAAACATTGTCTGTACTGGCCAGCCAAAGGAGACTCCTTCAGCCCTGGAAAATTCTGTAATCAGTAAGAAATTTTATGGTATTGTCTAAAGAAAGATTTTGGTTTGGTTTAGCAAAATTACTTGGAGTACATCCATACAGGGCTTTGGCCTGGTGCAAGCAGGTGGGATTTTAATCCAAATCCAGTTGAAGCCTCTTTCACAAGTTGCTCAGCTCCAGCTCAACACGACAAGCACACAGGAGATGTGCCAGGGCAGTGGATTTCAGCTGCTCCTTAGTAGATGCTGAATGTCCAGGTGAACAATCCAGTTGGAAGGAGAGTCCAAGCCTTTTGGTGAGAGCTCAGGTGACAATTCATGCTACAGCTCCCTTCAGGAGGCTGAGGAAGTCTTTTCACAGAGTTGTCACTGATTATGGAATACTTTAACTCCATGATTTCCTCTACAAAACTTATCAAAATTCATTTTTGTTGCCTTGAAGGCTACACAAACACATTTCCAAACAGCCACATTTTTTAAAGATGAGCTATTGGGTTTTTCTGACTTCTTTATTAGGAATTTTTTTGTTCTCCTCCTCCCACTTTTAAAGCATGGGCTTCCTCCTTTCAGTCTCAAGGTTTGTACCTCTCACTGTATCACAGAAATGTTTGGTTTGTGGTTTTGCAAAGCTGAGGTGGTGAAAACCTCAGGGAGAGGTGAAAGAGACACTTTCTGAAGCAGCACTTGACAGGACAGAAATGTTCCCTGTTGAAAGCAAATTGCTTTGGGAGGATCTTGGACTTTTTTCAGTCACACAGGGGACAAACATGCATTTTGATATTATTTCGCAATGACACAAACCTAAATTATAACATTTTCAGTGATGGCTTAAATGAAGCTTTTCCACAAACCTTATCTTTATATTTCCTATTGAAGATACAAAAATTGTTTGGAGTTACAGCCTCATGAATTCCAGGATTTTACAGGATCCATCAAAAGAACTTGCTCTAGCCTTGTTCATAATACCTATTCCTCCAGGTCATCTTCTGTCAGTTTTTCATTGTCCTCTCAAGTGCTTTATGGGTATGTGCAGGTCTTAGGAATTAGGTTTTAATACAGACTTCTAATGATTAGGAGTGAAACTGATACAGAGCTTGGTTTAAACCCTAAATCTTGTTTGTCATTTCAATACAGACTCATTGAGTTCACTTGGCAGCCTGGGCTTTCTTTTTTCCCTAAGCATGAGTAGCTACCACTGTGGTTTTCTTCTCCTTCAGTCCAGTGACTAAGGTGAAGAAATTAGTCAAAAAAATGAACACTTATGCCTATATTTTAATGAAGAATATCACTATTATTTGTTCTGTGTCTGAGCATTCAAATCCTTTTGTTCTCAATTTTTTTTTCCCAGAAAATAATCCCTGTTTCCATTCTCTTCCAAATAGACCAAAAGAGTAAATCCCAATTAAAAGCTCAGTTGCTCAGGAGCTATGGAATAGCCTCCACAACCTCTAGCACTTTTATTGTACTGGTTTTTTCCAACCCAGCACAGTCAGGCACCCAAAAGATGGGAACAGTGTTCCTTAAATGATCAGTGCTGTTGCCCTGACTTTCAGTTCCAGCTGCTGACTGCTGGAAAAGGTATCTGGTCCTTGTAGCTTCAAGAGAGATGAACTCCTGTAGGAATGGACAAACTGGGCATGGGTGACTGTTCTGGGATCAGCAAGGACATCTGTGCTTTCCTGTGAAGAAATAAGCTGCCTATGGGCCAGGCAGTCCAGCCTCAAGTTAGGCAAAAGTCATAAACAACAAATTTGAGTAAAATTCTGTTGGTGTGCAAGACAATTATTCTAGTCTTCAGCCTTATCTGTGGTATCTTTCCTTCTCCTTCCTCAGGTATTTTGAGTTTTATGAAGGGCCTTTGGAATACAACTCTACGAAATGCCTGGAATTAAGGCAGGACATCATTGAGGTGAAGGTCTTGTCTATGTAAGTATGAACTAAATGTAAAAAGTAGAAGTATTTAGCAATAAAAGTATTGCTAAAAATGTTACTTTTGAGGCAGGATGGAATGGTATCTTACAATGACATTGCCAAAAGATGCAAGGCTCAAGAGATCACATCAACAGGGATCTCAGAAGGGATCCCTGCCCTTCTCTTACCTGGGCAAGCAGTGTTTGAATTTGATCTGAGGTCCATTTAAAAAACGTGGAAGCTTTTCCTGTACATTGAAGCATTTTGGTCAGGCCCAGTATTATTGTTGGGAATTAAATACAGTGTTTGCAATATCATCTTTCCAGCAATTAAAGAGTAAGAACAGACAGACTGACTCATGCAAGTGTCCATCTAGCTTAAGGCTCTTTCATTGATAGTGGCCAGTAATGAAAGGAAGCAAAAAGCTCAGCCCTTCCTGGTAATAAATACTGACATGGGGACTTGTGGAGTGGTAGAAGGAGTCCAGACTGGGGTAATCAGAGTGGAAAATAGACCTCTCTATTAAATTGTTTAGATATTATCTGAGCCCATTTGTATTTTCTACTTCCTCAAACAGCAGAGAGTTTCACAACTCAAAACCCCTCAGTGAAAAGGTAAGAAAATGTGATTCCGGGAAACAACAAAATATCTCTAAATTGTGTTTTGTGGTCCTGTAAGTGTGTCAGGAAAGGAGTGAGTTGAATGAGATGTATATATGGAACCATAGCAAAGGAATTGAGTGAAAAAAGTGAGCTTGCCAGTGCAACAGAGCACAGCTGGGTAATTTTAGTGTTTCCTCTGTGCATTTTCAGCATTTCACTGAGTTTAGGTGCTTAGATTACGCCTAATCCCTCACCACATCTAAAGCCAGTGGTTTAGTAATATTACAGGCAATGCCCAAGGTCTGCAAAGTGCACTGGGAGCGTCAGCTCAATGTGTAGCTCTACAGGTGCATAACATTAAGCAGTCAGGGCTACAGAAAATGCAGTTTGTTGCTCCAGGTCTGCATGAACCTGAGCAGGTCTCCCTCCCTGACTTTGTGCACAGCAAAATGTAGGTTATGTCCTTGCCTTCTGTACTGGATGAAGGATGCACGAGTAACACACTTTGCACCGCTTGCTGACTCGCAGTGCTTAAAAATAAAGAGGAGGGGTGAGAATGTCACACTTCTGCCAGTGTTCTGCTGAGGATGGGGAGTTTCAAATTGCTTTTTTTTTTTTTTTTGCATACTTATCAGAGGACACAGAGAATTCCTTACTTTTCTTCATCTCACCCAGCAGCCCAAGGAAGGGAGCAGACTCCTGCTCAGCTAGATACGAGTTACCCTTAATTCTACAGTAGATGCTATTTGACATCAAGATCTTTTACTCTGCTGGTCTCTTCTGATGTTCTTGATTCAAATGTGCTGTGTTTCCCAAGTCAGCCTTTATGGTAATGGAAGATTTCCAAGTTAATGTGCTCTGGTGGGCTACAGAAAGTACAATATGACCTAATTCCTTCCTGTAACTTCCACAGCCTGGGAAATGCTAAGTTCTACTCACTTTAAATATATAATTATCTTAAAAGTCTTTGCTTTATTCAAACATTAAAAGCCCTCAAGCCTGAAGAGAACTCGTTAAGACCTATCAATCTAGCAGAAATCACAGGCTTCCAAATTTCCTAGCCAGATTACGCAGTTGTTTCCTACCTCTAGATACCCGCAAAGCCTTCATTATCTCTGTTGTCCAAATGCACAAGAATATGTGCGAACTTCAGCGTGGAAGTTCTTGGAATTGGTGATAGCATCAAAACATGAGTCATCCTGTATCAGCCTGGTTGAAATAGGAGTGCCTTTTTTTTTTTTTTTTTGATGCGACTACAGGTGTATTGATTAGCAGAAGAGGAGAGAGAGATCCTTATGTAAAGAGCTTTTGATTCCCTCTTACCATCACAGACTCTTATCCCTACATGTGAGCTCATATATTGTTCATAAAATAAATTTACCTACAGTGATGTGCTGTAGGATCTCACAGATTAACTCAACCTCGCCAAAATACAGCCACAGCTGGCCAAATGCACCCCCTTTTCCAATACCCCCCTTCTGGGCCCTTCCCTCAAACCTAGACCCATTTGCTTCCCAGCAGATTTTGGTAGAGTAGATGCTTCTTGCTCAATGTTGCATTTTTTATCCTGAAAAAATACAGAGAAAGCCTATCAAGGAGAAGAAATCAGTCCCAAACATCAATTGTTGTGTACACAGGGCTTAGAGTGGCTATGTTTGAGCAGAAAAAGGGATAAAAATGATATATTTTGTACTGTCTAGACTGAATGATCTGCCCCATCAATTTGCATGGTACTCTATCTACAGCTGTTTTAGGGTGAAACAAACTGAATTGTTTGACAGGTGGAAGAGCCTACAGATGTGCAAATGGGAGATGAATGTCACAGAAGCCAATTTATTCAAGTAAGAATGGCTCACATTGATGAGATGAGTAAAATTTACTTTAGTTTGAGTTTAGGTTCCTGGAGAGAGATCAAAATTTCACATGGATAGCAAGAGTAAGCATGACAACATTTGGAGTACCATCCTTTTGAATAAATGTGGACTTTTCCCCCTACTTGAAAAAAAACTCAACAGCAAGAGTGAAAGAAATGTTTTTCTGGCATGTGGAACAGTCTTCCAGGAAAGGCAAGGAATTTGGTGTGGGAAAGACTTCCAGGTATCATTTGGGCAGAAGTCAGGATGGAGATGAGATTTAATGGCTGCACCTAACACATCAACCTAACTCTCGGGCTTGGAATGGTAATATCACTGGTGATACTGCAAATTCGGCCTACAAAATACTCAAACTGCATTTTTATGGGTGTTTCAGGTAGTGTCAGACCTTGTTTATGACTTTCCTTGGTTTTCTTTTTTTTTTTTAATGGCTTCTCAGCTATTACTCACAGATTATCTACATATTTTTTTTTTCTGGTCTTCAGAGACCTCTCAGTTTGGTCCTGTAGTCTTCTGTCTTTCTTCATGTAACTTCTCTGCTGAAGGTCCTCCATGATCCTCTCAAGACGCAGCTTTTGAAACTGGTCTAGGGAAGGCAACAGTAGATTGAAACCAAAACAATTTTTGAAAGTTATACACTGATACATTCCAGTGCCATATTTGAGTGGGTTTTGAGAAAACACATCATTTCAGAGTAAATGCTGTAGACTGAAATCTGAAAGTCACTGGTACAATTCAGAGCTGTTGTTTGGAATAAGGCCCCCGGCTTTATCCCAAATTCTCTTGCATGGTTCCAGGAAATAGCTGTCAGGAGTTAATGAGAGAATGTGAGAATGCATGTGCTGAGTTAGTCATTGACATCTTTAAAAATAACATTGTTAGTCTCAGGCTCATAACAGTTTCTCCAGTGTGATCTCCACACCTAAGCTTTTTTAGGTGGTTTTTTTTGCCGTATTTTTCCTGGAAATTACTTGATAGGCAGTTATCAGAGCCCATTTTGAAGAGAGGAGTCATTCAGGATTACAGCTCATTATTTTAAAAACAGCTGGAGTGAGAGGAGTAATGATTGTGCCCAGAGAGCAAGTAGCACTTTGAGGTATGGAAAGGACCACTTTGGGGTCTGGAGGCCAGAGCAGAGGTGGGAGCAATGAGAAAGGACTATCCAAAGACCACCAGGAGGACCATCAATCTGTCTCAGACTGCCAACACCAGCACATTAAACAAAGAACCCCTCTCCACCCTGTGCACTGAGAGAAAAAAAGAGATGAAAGACCCCTGTCACTGCCTGTACCTGCCTGACTGATATATCACTGCTTCAGGAACTCTCACTGGCACCCAGATGTAACATAACCCTTGTCAGCTGGTTTCAGGAACAACAGTTGTGTTTGTAATGAAAAAGAAAAGATGTCTATAGTCTGTTTCATTTGTGTCCTGTGGGACAGAGACTTCAGTGTGTGAATGTGTGAGGGAGCTGCTGCCACTTGAAAGCAGACCAAGGTCTCTGAGTTTGGAGGTTGTTTAGAGGAGGCTAAAAGGTGTAACCCTCTGAGCTGTGGGATTTTGAGCTTTGCCAGTCCTGGGCCATCATGTGAGATGGGGAGAATCCGGCAGATTTTAAATGGCAGCTACTTAAACAGCAGGGAGGGAGGAAGGGCAAAAATCACAATAGAGTTTGTATCTGGAGACTAAGGAAAGTGGTTTCCTTGAGAGTCTTCTTCCATCAGATATTAGGCATTCACATAAAGGACTGTGCCTCCAGAAAACCACCTGGATATTTAGGAAAAACATCTCTTTCAGTTCCTTAAGGCGCAGCCAGTGAAGAGATTTTTCTCATATCCCAACTATAACAATTCAGTTCCACTATCTGCTTGTAACTATTTTTGCTGTTAGACATTATTCATTGTTTCAGTCTCATTTGCTGCCTTGATCTGGCCGTCGTTTTGTGCCATCCTGCATGAGTCGAGTATGTGAGAGTAAATGGACATCACTGCAATGTTTGCATAATTCTGTATTTGCTTTCTGGTGCTTGTAATAAAGCCCATAAAGAAGACTGGCTTATTCTTCCAACTTAGAGTATGAGGCCGCAGACCCCCGAGGCAAGGCATATAATCTGGGTTATTTGAGAGCCATTTGGCATTGTCTTCATGCTTGTACATTTGCCGTGACACGTATTTTTCATTAAAGGTATCAAACACATTGGCTGAGAAATAAACCATCTCTGGAATAAGAGTGAGCAGAAGTCAAGGCCTTCAGTGCCACCAGTAAAAGAAGAAAAACATTCAGGGAAAGATGGGAGCTAGGAAAGGGAACCTTATTTGCAAAGCTGCTTTTCCCATTTGCATTTCATATGAAACACAGTAAAGGGATCAGAGTTCAATGTTTTTTCTCTCTTACTGTGAATCCCATGCTTGGGATTTTATATGATTCTTGTTTGCACTGGAATTGCTTCCATTTCGTCCCAGGGACAAAGAAAATTTTGGTCATTTGTCTGAGGTTTCGGAGTCGTAGGCATGGCCAGTTTGCCTGTCTGCCGGGGCCACATCGTCTTCCTGATGTGCACATGTGCAAGGCCAAGGGCAAAATCTGTGAAAGTTTTTGTTGTAATCAAAGTGTGCTGTGCTCCACGGTAACTGGGGCAGTGTCTTTGGGTATTGCTGTGTTTAAATACTGCCCTGCCAAATGTCCACATCCCCAGAGGAACTCTTTAACCCCTACATTTCCTGTCCAGTGATGAGTGTATAATTTACAAGATGTGGAAGGCCTCTAAGGCTGAGAGGAGCTAATTCATTAAGGTGCTTTTGCCAGGATATTGGAGGCAGGAGCTCATCTTTGGGGACTGGAGCAGGGCTGAATTTGCACATGTATTTCTCACAGCCTAGAAGAAGCAAGTACAGGTGTCTCATTTACTCTCTTTTCTTTTTGTTTTACCATAGTTTTCTCAATCAAGGAAAATTTCACTAAATCTGAAATTTTCTGAAGAAAGATCCAGCAAACCGCCATTTTACCCATCCTAGAGCTAACAAATTTCTTCTTGGTGAAAAATACCTTGTTAGGAGTAACAGCAATTGCAAATCCTGTATCATGCCATCAGCTCTTTGATCTTATTTCCCTCTTTTTCCTTTCACAGGTCTACTCTGTCAAGGTGTTGCAATGCCCCATCCTTTCTGTTCACCACTCAGAAAAATACTCCCTTGGGAACTAAACTGAAATATGAAGTGGACACTAGTGGAATCTTCCATATCAACCAAGAAATCTTCAAGATGTTTCCAAAGGTGCCTCTGCCCATTTGCAGGATCAACTTCACTGTACTTGCTGCATTAGGCACTGTCCTATAGCTGAGCATTTAGCACTTATCTGACATTTCTACAAAATTCATTGCTTATATTTTGAAAATGTTTATTTTTGATACAATGTTTTAGATGATTATTCTGTTTTCTAGTGGTCATCTGCAATATATATGCATAAACACAAATGTATATGTAATTTCCTGCAGAATATCACTGACTTAGGAGCAAAGTGGCTAATGAAATAAGAAAGCTAAATAAACGAGACACTTACTGATCAGAACTCTTTTACAGTATAATATTCATATATAATAAATACATCATTCGGGGGTAGGTCTGCTTTTCTTTTTGACATGATTATTTTATAACTCATATTCACAATGACTATTTTTATACTTATTTCTGTTTGCAGATCGTCTGTGAACGGGCTTCATAATTTTTAAATACATTCATCGTAATGATTATTCAAAACCTTTTCAGCAAATAATGCTTGACCTCCAGGGGTATTCAAGGTTATAATCAGTGGGCAATTCCCTCTGCACATAGTGACTGATGTCCAGGAATGGGCTGATGTGGCTGCAGATTTATCACGAGGCACACCCCTTCAATTTACAGCAGCACATTTGGAGGGGGTAGCTGAAATTTATCCCTTTTGAAAAGTTAGACGTGTATTCAGGTTAAGTACTTAGATTTGTGCCACTGAACCTGTCCTTCAGGGTCCAACCACTTCTAATCCTTTGGCTTTCCGAGCACTGCTGAGAGGTGGGGAAGTGCTGTTATCTAAACACGCACATGGGGAGCTGGAGCGGAAGCAGGGGAAGGGCTTGGATCCAGGAAAGCACTTTGGCATCTGGAGATGTGCAAAGAATGGATACATCTAAGTCCAGGAGTATTATCCTCAAAACCCTGCCTGATTAGGCAGATGAGTGCACGAAAGACTGAACGCCTGAGCTCTGCTAGGAGTGTGCTAGAGCTGCTGTGGTGTTTGTCCAGGTGTGATCAGGATGCTGTGAAGGTGTTATCACATGCCAAAATGCCTTTGGGAGTCACTGGGCAGTGGCCAAAGCCACCGTCTGCATAGGAGCAGGGCTGCAGCCTGGCAAATGTAGGAAATAAAGGTCTAAAACCACAGCAGCAATGCTGTAGGGGCAAGAGCCTTGTGCTAAGCATGGACACCTGGCTTCTGATTTCCCTTCCAGGGCCGCCGAGGCACTTTGTGTTAAGAAATCACTGCATGAAGCACAGACAGCTCCGTATTTCCTTTCTGTCAGACAGCTGCTGCTTTTCTCAGACAGGTGTAATTGCGTGCCCTTTTTGCCTCATGGCTTATGGATGCTGTGGAAGGATCCTGGGAATAATCACCCAGAAATGTCAAGCCACTCCTGCATCCCTCTTGTAGTTTGCGGCATGAGATTATTGATAAAATATGTATGTACCAAAAACGAGCACTCTCATGCTTATATAAGCACACCCTACATATTCATAAGGTGTAGCGTGGCTCAGTTCTGCGTCACAGCCCTCTCACCCTAACAGCCCAGTTTGTTCTCAAGATGTGATTTTCACTCTCTCTGGCTTCGGCAGCAGCTGCATGCCTGTGTGTGAAGGCAGGATTCTGCCCAAAGATTGCAGGAAGATGCATCCTTCACGAGTCCAAAAAAGTGCCTGACCAAAGGCAGTGCTGGCAGTACTAATGCTAATTAATAATCATTAATACTATTAGCACAATTAGTGTTGGTAAGGACTAAAATTTCGGCTACTTTCTGTAACGGGCTGTCTGAAAGATTTCTTGGGCTTTACTGTCTGCTGTGGAGCTCTGTGTGCAGACTTCCCAAAAGCAGGACACCAGTGATGCCTGAGGAGCAAGCAGTTTGCAGGCAGCTCAGGAAACGGTGCCTGGGCTACACTAATTTATGGTTTGTGCCCTCATGTGGAAATCAAAGGGGAAAGAAAGTGTCTAAAATTATGCCTTAAGGGAGTTACTCCTGGGGAAAACAACAGGTTATTGCTTTTTTTTTCCATTTGGGTTTGTTGCCCATGCCATCTCTAATTATACAGCGAAATATCACATCACTTTATGTACAGGGAATATTGCACTCCAGAAGCAGTGTTATCATCCTGTGATTAATGCTTCTGCAGCAAGGTGTAACTGCACAGAAAAAAAAAGAAAAAGTAAAAAAAAGAGATTTGTTGGACCCATGTTTTGGGGTCTTTAACTGTTTTCTTGCCATGCTGTTGCAGGACATGCCGTACCACCGCTCCCAGTTTAAGAGGTGTGCAGTGGTTGGGAACGGAGGAATTCTGAAGAACAGCAGATGTGGCCGGGAGATTGACAGTGCAGACTTCGTGTTTCGGTAACCACCGCAGCTCCATTTTTCTCTTTTTGCCTTTTCTAATGACAGATAGAGTATTGCAAAGCTATTCTCTCTCACCTGGAAACTTGACATTTGCTAAATTGGCTGTGTCAAGCCTGCTTCTTGCACGAAAAGCTGTGTTTCAAAAAAAAAAAAACCCAACCCAAAACATCTTACTTTATAGTATTTATTTAAAAATTACGCTTTGAGGAATTATTTCTCCCTAACTCCATGAGGTTAATCACTGACTTATTGGCAAAGGCTGATGCTCTCTTTCAGGACATCACCTGCCACTCAGGTTGTGGATTTATCCTTCTATGGAGATTAACCTACAAGCAGTGTCCTTTGAACATGATTTTCTGGGGCAGATCTGAGCCAGAGGTACAACCTCTATTGAGTGACAAGCAGCTTGGTCAGATGTTAACAGCTCACAGCTCATGTGCCTCAGAGGTGTGTTTCTGGGCTGGTGCAGAGCTCAGGTGCTCAATAACAGGAGTTACAGTAATCAATAATCAATCCAGAGCCTCCAGAGTCACCAGAATAACTTTGAAGGTTTAAGTGTCTTCATTGCTCCTCACTATATGTGGAATTATCCAGGTTTTGCATAAACTGGGATGTCCCACGATGAGTGTCCCCGGATAAGAGTCTAGCAGCAGTTTTATAATCCTTAATATATATGAGAAAGATTTTTTTGTTATTCATATGCATGACTAATCCCTCTCTAAATCCTGTTAAGCTCTTTGCCTGGGTCCTGGCGTATGACCGCTGGCTCACAGATTCATGACCTGTTCTCTAGAAAAGAAAAATCTCTTTATTTCAGTTGGCCTATTTTCTGATCTTGGGTGTGTTGTTGTCAGTTTAGAATAGCTGTGGATAAAACAATTAATTTCTCTGACTTCATACCAGCAAAAATCAGATCAGATTTTGGTTCAGTGCAGTCTTAATTTAATTTGACATCATACAAGAAAATTTTACAGGTCCTACCTTCAGTATTCATTGTTTTCAGACTCTTGTGTCTGCCTCTCATTCCGACTTTATAGAAAACTATTATCTTAGCTTTCAGTGAAAAAAAGTCTGTGAGAAAGTCCAGGCTTCATGTAACTTTTTTCTTAAAAGCCTAGTGTACCCTATATACATTAAATAATTACTGTAGATTCCCTGCTGTTGTGTTGGATCACAAATATCAGTATGGATGAAAGCAGAATTCATGTGACACATGGAGATGGCAAGTTTTTAAGCAGAAGCTGAAATATGTCTGGCAAATCTCATTTATGTTTAAGGACTTTTAGTGGAGGTCCCATTTTACCACCGTTACTCTTCCTTGAACTGTGCCAAAACTGACAAAAAAAAAGAGCAGATTATTACAGAACTTAGAAATTGGGTTGTGTTTGGTACCAGTAACAATTAAATAAAGGTTTAGGCAGAACTGGAATATGAGTAAATGTATCAGTACTTGTGACAAAGAAACCCCTGGTTCACTATCTCCGAGATGTGGAATATGCACAAAGATTTGGCAGTGTTTGAAAACTCGAGGTCTGCTGACACTGGTTTTAAAGTAAAGCTTGTGTTTAAGGGCAGGCCTGAACACATCTGCTTTCCAGTCACCACTCCACCAAACTATCAGGAATCATCATCTTAGTCACCAGTGAAATAATTTAAAATATTTCACAAGCTGCCTGTGAAGCCCTGATAATATTCAGCGATACCTTCAGGACACTTCAGGAAATCTTTTCGTGTGGCCAGCAGGATGCAACCAAGATTGTTCTGTGAAGTAAATTCTGAAAGCAATAAATTGTAGTACAATAGGGTATATAAAATACACACCGCAGCTGCGTTTACTAGTAATAATTGTCTGTCTCCATCTACTGGCCAGAGCAGAGCTCTGTGATGAAACGCTGGGTGAATTTAGAGACGGGACTGCCCTCTTGGCAGGGATGAGTTTTTGGAGTCTTATGAAAAAGTACTGTTGGTGCAGATGGGATCATTTTTATAAGGCATTATCACCTTCAACAAATTCAGCCACTCTTAATCCTGGTGGGAATTTCCTGTTCAGAAAGATTGAAGCTGATTATTTGGAAACCTTCTTCAAATACAATCTAATAAGCACAGTGCCCAGTGCTAGGTGGAACTGGGGATGCCCGAGGACTTGAGTTGCATGATCCAGCAGAGGAAATGGTGCTAGAAATGGCATTGTCTATGAGAAGAATAGCTAAAAATCATTCTCTGACCTGATAAAGAGGGGCTTTTTGGAAGGTGGATGTGAACTCTTGAGCCTGAGAAGGACTTAGAAGGATTTTTTTGCATTCTTCTGCTCCCAAACCTGTTCTCTCTCTTTGACTGAGAAATTATCCTAACAGCTGAACTGTGGTGGTGTGAAAACACTAAGCATCTCTTATCCTAAATACCGTCACAGTTTTCTCCCTGTTTTTGCTCATCCCTGTTCTTCAGAAATACGGAGAATTTTGGGAATTGGGCACAGCAGTATTTTTGAGATGTGGGGATCTTAGGAGCAATGGCTTTTATTGAGGCTTGGAGATCACTTCAAAAAGCTTTCAGAGTGTCACTAAGTGCCTAACTCTAGCTTAAACTGAATGTAAAACCAGTTGCCAGGCCAAATGTTTTACCCCTGAAAACACATGCTGAAGGTTTTTTTCAGCTGGATTTCCTTTGGAAGCAAAGACTGTGGTAGCTTGTGAGCGTGCATTTCAGTAACTTCAGCATCTCTTGAGGGATGCTCTAAATTTTGTGAGATGATGTATCTAGGACAAGGCCAAGGTGAATGGAGGCTGGGCAAAGTCAAGGCTTGCAAATCTCACAAGTTTGCCTCTAACAACTTTGATGTCCTGCGGTGAACCTGTAGAGTCAGAATTCCTGCTACTACGCTGTGCTGGGAGATGCTTATAAATGGAAAAGGAAGGGAAGCAGATAGTTTGGGATTAATTAGGGCTGGGTTGATTTGTCTCTTGTGGAGCATTTCTCCTAAATTCTCCTGGGTATAAACCAAAACATCTTAAAGGCAGTGTTATAGATACAGTTTATTAATTATTGAATACCTCGCAGCTGCTACTGAGCAAGCCTTTGATTTTAAAGGCTGATTGGCCTTGGAGCTTCATCCCATTTCACATCCTAAACTGCCAGAGTAAATAGGTAAATTGCTATTAAGGAAGCAAAATGAGCATTGGCTATACCTGCAAAGAGGGGTCATCTCTCACAGGTGAGGGAACAAGGGAGGTCTTCACACAGCCCTCAAGAACTTGTTAGTTATTGCGTGTTTGGGCATCAACATGCTTTGATACAATTTTAAATTCTCACTCTGTTTCTAGATTTGTTGCTTGGCAAAAATGCTTAAATAACTTCTATTTTCTAGTCCCAAAAAAGAGCAAGGAATTTTTTAACTTTCTTACTA
Source organism: Lycocorax pyrrhopterus obiensis (assembly GCA_014706295.1). Taxonomy (NCBI): domain Eukaryota; kingdom Metazoa; phylum Chordata; class Aves; order Passeriformes; family Paradisaeidae; genus Lycocorax; species Lycocorax pyrrhopterus. The sequence continues at coordinate 1,844,028 of JACSVZ010000014.1, forward strand.
ATTTCTTTCCTTTATAGATGCAATTTGCCTCCTATATCTGAGAAATACTTCATGGACGTTGGGGTGAAGACAGATGTCGTGACTGTCAATCCCAGTATAATCACTGAGAGGTTATTTCTGGTTTTTTTTATATTTTCATTTCTCTTGATTTCCCAAATTAGCCTTTAACTTAATTCTGTTACACAGAATTTTTTCCCAAATCCTACTTTAAATCAACACTAACAATCATATATTTCATTCTAAATTGAAGTTATTCAGTACACAGAATAAGTAACGTTGCAGAAATGTTTTAAACACTTAAACCTGCACTTTGGTGATAGGAAATGGAAAGGCAATGAGCTAAAATCAAAACAACAGAGCCGTCCTTCCCCTGGAAGTCTTGTGCTCTGCTTGCAAGTCCCAGTCGAATGTCTTAGAAACATTCAGGGTGAAAGAAACTGGATCCCACCCTAAACGCTGAAGTCGTAGAATCAGAGTCATTAAGGTTGGAAAATTAGGATCATAAAGCAAATAAAGTAACACACATGGTTATATGTTTTAAAGAAATGCCAGTTAAACTTTATAGCCAAGACTGACTAGGTGATTTTAGTTTTAAATTTGTTAATGTCCTAATGGTACCTTGTGACATGTTTGGGACCATGAGGCTCATTACTGCTTTCCTTTCTTGATGGGGGAATATGTTTCTTTTCTCAAGCAACAAAAAATAATTTGTTTGATTTTGGATTTCTTTTAAAAGTGCTACAGTTAGACATTTTAAACACTTGCTAGCTTTGGTGTTCATCCCTGATCATACAGCTCTGCACTGCATGGTGCACTACATAGCTTGGAAAAATTGCATACTTCTAACAATACCATGAGAAGTGAGATATCAGAAATGCCCACAAGGTTTGTCCCCCATTTAATGAAGATACTATGAATTTTTTTATCCCCTGAATTTTTACCCTACGTTTCATGCTGATGCTGTAGCTACAAATCTAAGTGCATTCCCCCTGATAACCAAAGCATCAGCTCAATTATCTCCGTGTCAGAAATGTTTCAGCAAAACCCCTTGGGGGTTCCTTGCTGGGTCTGGGCTGACCATCACTCACACCCTCTCCCCTGCAGATTCCACAAGCTGGAGAAGTGGAGGAAGCCCTTCTACGACGTGCTCCAGGTGTACGAGAACGCGTCCGTGCTGCTGCCGGCCTTCTACAACACGCGCAACACGGACGTGTCCATCCGGGTCAAATACGTCCTGGACGACTTCGAGTCCCAGCAGGCCGTTTATTACTTCCACCCCCAGTATCTCATCAACGTCTCGCGCTACTGGCTCGGCCAGGGCGTGCGGGCCAAGCGGGTCAGCACCGGGCTGATCCTGGTGACTGCGGCCCTGGAGCTCTGCGAGGAGGTGCACCTCTTCGGCTTCTGGGCCTTCCCCATGAACCCCTCAGGGATTTTTATAACTCACCACTACTACGACAACGTGAAGCCTCGCCCCGGCTTCCACGCGATGCCCTCGGAAATATTCAATTTCCTCCACATGCACAGCAAGGGGATCCTGCGGGTTCACACGGGGACCTGCAGCTGACAGGGACACTGCGAGAGAGTGGCAGGAGATCGATGGCCTGTGTAAGGTGTGGGAGGTTTTATTACACCCCGAGATTATGCAATAATTGTTTGATATAAATTTCCTCAAGGCATTGCATCCCATAAGATCTAGGATACCAGCATCTTTCCTGCTAGCAGAGTTGGGTCCATAACAGTGTAAGAGAAGCAAAACTCCTGTGCCCCAGGGTACACGCTGTTCTGGAAAGCAAGCCGGATAAGAAGCACATTTACAATAGATTTAGGGATAAATAGAGCACATTAATATATTTATCATTTCACTATGAAGAAAAGCACCAAACTTTTGAGGAAAAACAGTGGTGGAGAATTTTAGCATAGACTGTAAGACTTTACATAGGTTTCTGAATCGAGTACCTTGGGGTATTGCCAGATTTTATTGAACACTCTATTCTCTGGCCTTTAGGTTTTTGAAAATACTCTTTAGCATATAGCTTATTGGGGATATATAACTTAAGATCTTTGTTCCTTAATGTCACAAAGTGTTCATCAAAAACAGCAGATAGATGTGTTAGGAATAAACAAAATCACTTCATGAATTTTTTCAGCCAGGATAGAACAGAACGTTGAACTCCCATTCACAGCAACAGGTAACTGTGTGAATCATGTTGTGATATTGTTTTAGAGATTCTTTCTCCTTCCTTCTTGTGTCTTGCGTTTCTGTTCTCCTCTGCTGAGTGTGCTTCCTTTCTCCTTGTCTGTGATGCTTTCCTTCTGGCTAACACATGGCAATGTGTGCACTTCCTCCTACAGCGACCATTTCAGCATCACATTGGAGTCCTTGCTGAAGAAACAAGCTCCTTCACAAGGTTTTCTTGAGATGAAGAGCAAGGGGATTACATAGTTGTATTTTACAAGCTGATTTTTTTGGTTCAGCATAAGATAGAAAAAACCCATTTCCTCGTTAATTTTTATTAAAGACTTTGTAAAAGTATCTGAATGTTGATTCACTGTTGTGCAGGTCGAGTTAACACTTTCAGGTATCTGTAATAAGTTAATGTCAGGAAAGGGAGTTAAAATACAGAGAAGATATTTTGTGGCTTAGATTATGATGCTTATTTTAAAATTATGCATTTGAGATGTTGAATGTCTTAATGTGGCATTTTTGTATATTGAGAATGTTGTTAGGATAGGAAAAGGGCTGGGGTGTATTCTTTAAATGCCATCAGTGTAGCTCTGTCACGTATGCCAAGCGTAATATTTCACCTGCTACAGCTGGCAAAATCCTGAAGCAGAAAAGATGCCACAAGTGGCTGGAGTTTATTTTGCTGTAGTAGGCTGCTGGTATATGCCCTTTCACACTGGTGTGGCTGCATACACAGGAGGTGAGATGGCCTGTTTCAGCTGCGCTGGCATAGTTAAATGAACAGAGTTTCCCTGTCTATATTCTTAGTCTGAAGCACTCAGGCTGTTGCCTCGTCTTGTCTTATGTAGATTACAAGATCTTTGATCAAGGATTTAAAGTTTAAAGTTCTGTATGAGGGATATTTTTTTTGAGGAGGGAGGAGAGGGTTTAAATCCAAACATGGACTTGAATTTTGATTTTGTAATGCATGAGTGCACAAAGCTTCTTTTAAAAGCCTCTGTGCTGTGCTGAGAGCTGTGCAACTTGCTCACACTACAGGTGAAATGATCACAAAGGAAGTGGAGTGCGATGGTCACCATTTTAAATGTCCCTGCTGGCCAGCAGTGACCTGGATGGTATGTGAGGGTGTATTGACTTTACACTAGACTCCTGAGGTCTGATTGCTTTAGAAGTAACCCATATCCTTGATAAAGTGTCAGACCTCACCTGGGAAACGCCAGCCAGGGGCGGGCGAAGGACCAGTGCTTAAGCTTAATATATTATTTGTGGTGTTGTGTTTTAGGTCTTAGAGTTACACCGCGTGTTATTGAGCACCCCCTCGTATTGTCTACCTGTGAAATAGGCAGCACACTCATGAACCTGTAGGTGAAATGGTTTCCTTGATTCAATATGCAAAAGAGATCTTTGTCTTTGCTGTGTTCTGTATATCTGTGTGCGAAGGGCTTTGACAATGAAGTGCTGTGATGAAAGTGCTATTTAGAGAGCAATGTGACACTGCAGGTTGGCCGTCTCGCTGTGCATTAAGCTTTATGATAACAGTAATGACACTGAAGCTGGTACTTAGAGCCCTTACTCCTTATTCTGCCTGAGTTTGGGACTAGTAGTGACTTCAGGTTTGCTTTGCTGCTGCTGCTCTGCTAAGGTTACCTTCTTTAGTAAGAGATTTTTCTTTACTATGGTGATCGAAGCGAACAAAATCAACTGAAAGGAGTCTGATACGTTGCAAAAGGCACTTCAAAAAAGATGGGAAAGCACTTGAGAAGCATCCATATGTTGATAGAAGCGGTGCAAATCCCTCTTTCTAGCTGCAAGGAATCCTTTTGGACAGACAAAAGGATAAGCAAAACTGTATTTACAGTTAATCTGTAATTACAGGGTCGCAGACATTTCCTTTCCATTGTTTGCTTCATATAAATGAGCAATGTAAATTCACTGTAATAAGTGCAGTTTTACTGTGTTTAGATTTTGATTGCTTATAGATCTATAGCTACTATATTTTTTTAATGATTTTAAGAAGTGTGTGCAGGATACTCGCACGTATGCACCAAAGGCCCAATCTTGCCACATTTACCTGAATAGAGCCCCCATTCGAGTGGGTGGGTATTTTATTTGTGTAGGGACTGCAGAAACAGGCCCAGACATTTCTGTGAAGGTGTACATAGGTGTACAGTCAGATATAAGGAGTGATTTGCAAGCCAGAGAGATAATTAACGAAATATATATAAAATAGTCCTCGAGGTGAAACGCATGTCACGACATGTTCACTTTCTGGTTCATTTTTCAGGTGTTGCTCAAAAAATGATTGCAAAACTACGGCATTTGTCAGAAATGCCGTATGCAGAAGGGCTTTTGCAGAAAGAAGGATTCTCCTTGTTTTCTGCCATCATTCTTTTGCGTGCTGAGCATAAGAAAATATTCTTTTGACATCAGTCAGTTGTCTGAGTTTGGGGCTGTTTTGTTTTCCCTTCTCCCATGAGGTCAGAGCTCCAAATGTCCTGTCTTAACCTTTGAACAACGGGATACTTGAGCGATAAGAAGTGACTGTCAGGTGTGCTTGCTGCAAGTACAGGACTTGTGTAGCATGTTGTGCTTTCCCAGAGAAAAGGCTTCAGGCCCCATAGAAATTCCCCCCACAAAATTCTGATCTGTGCAAAGAAAGGCTGTCAGCTGTCTGGTGCCACATCCTGAGCTTGAGCTGTAATCCCAGCTCTGCTGCCGAGGGTATGAAGCCTGAGACAGGGAGAGAGAAAACGTTATGGGTTAATCCCCAATTCCTCGTGTTATTTAGGAGAATCCCTTAAGAAGTCCCTGATATCTGCATACACTGGCAATGCAAGTTCAGTTGGAAAAACATGACTAGGATTGCTTTGACTTTATTGTCAGGTCAACAGAGGAGGCTTATGAATCTGCCAGTGCTTTCATCAAAGGGAAGGAAGTATTTAGCTGGAATAGTTTAGCTGATTGCTTTTGATTTATGAAATCCAACTTTGCTGTTGGACAGAATGGCTTCAATGGCGATAGGGCCATTATAATATTTTAGCATATTTCCTGTGATTGCAGCAGAGCCGTCAAAGCCTGCTCATGCATTGCAAAAGGGAGAACCATGCCGTGACAGCTCCTCCTGCTGCTATCTCGGGGAGGAGAGGCGCCTTGCTGAGTAGGTCTGTGGTCTCCTGGAGAAACAATGGGGAGGGAGTACAGGAGATTGCAAGCACAACGCTGCTCCAGAGCCTTTAGTGCTGTGGAATAACATGGCAGAGAAAACAGATGAAGTTTCACAGCTTGCAGCAATCAGGGGTAGCTCCTCCAGTCCTCGGAAAATCTGCCCCCTCTCAGGCTCGTCTGATGGTGAATTAAAGGTGACTCGGGATGGCCGGATGTAGTAGACGGAAGGAAATCAGCTCCAAGAATAGTCCCCTCCGTGGGTGTTTGGTGAATCAGGGGAAGTGTTGCTCAGACCTGGGAGGCAGAAGCGCTGGTGGTGACGCAGCTGCGTGGGTGGGCTGCCCTTGCTCAGCCCTCCCTGGCAGCAAGGAGCCATCTCTGCTTCGTGTGTGAGGGAAACTGAGGCAGGGGAAACACTGAGACGTGGAGCGGTGGGGAATCTGCACGTTTTGGTCTTCGGAGGCCGGGTGGCTTGTCCACTTGGCCGCTTGGCTAGTGAACATGGAGGGCTCTGAAATGGGCCTTGCCCCTGATCTCACTCACATTTGAGTGTGCAGAGAGCTTTGGAGCTTTTACAAGTATAGGAAGAAGGAAACAGCAAAATTGAACAATTCCTAAAGGGCCAAGTTCCCTGGGAAATTCTGGAGTGAGCTGAAGTTTCAGTGTCTCAAATCGGGACATTCAGGAATAAAGAAGTCAGTATTTATGCTTAGGGCCTTTCCAAAGCCCGGTAAAGCATGTGGAAATTTTGGTGTTCTCCAGAAACAGGCCCTAATCATGGGCAAGAAGAGCAGCCTCTTGTTTTCCCCTCACTTGATTTCAGGTACACTGTTTAATATGCTTTAGATACAGTGCAGTAGCAATACCATGTTTTTAACGGTGTGAGTAAAGAACAAGCTTCTCTGGAAGCAGAAGTGTTGTGACTGTCACTCTCCCTTACAGATTTCATCAAATCACCCTTTCAGAATCATCTATGCAAAGCATTTCATCGTGGTAGTGTAAATCATGCATGAGCACTCTGTACCTGACAGTGTATATGTGAACCACAGGCCTCAGGAAAAGAGGGTTTTTTCTGCTTGCTTTAAAATACCAGCATGGAATTTGTCAGTGATATGAATGTGTTCAAGGCAGGATGCAGCCCACTACCTTTGAAGCCACCACGACATTCACATTTGGGTTCAGTAGGAAGAGAATTCAGGCCTTACATCAGTGCTTGTAAGCCAAGCCGATAACCTGCATCTCCCAAAAAACTCTCCCAGGCTATCACCATTTTGTGTCTTGTTGTCATCCTGTCTAATGTGGGTGAGCCTGCTGGGCATCCTTGTGTTGTCTGCATGGTATTCAAAATAAAAAAAGAAAAAAAAATAGAATTCTATTCAAAATTGTACTTAAGTGCTTTTTAAAATAAACTTAAGGGAAATCCAAATGTACAAGAGGCGTCAGGTTGAGGGAGCCTGTGTTCCAGGCTGTCAGCACCTCCAGTGCTCCCCAAAACTCTGAGCATCCAAGAAACATCAGAAATGAGGGACTGGGCCGTAGTGGGAAGCTTAAAGAAAGACAAATCTGCCTCAGTGCTTCAAGGATTGAAAGATGTAAATATGTTACCAACGTGTCTGACTTTCTATTTAGAAGCCATAGATGTTCTCAGTGTTTGATCTTTGGGTAAGCTGATGTACATTTTTAACTGTACTAATCCCTGTAAAATGTGTTAGCATGTAAAACGGTGACAAATCAAGCCAGAAAAATCAGGTACTCTGTTGGCTGGTTCTCGAGATGTTTGTTGTACCTGAATCTGTCTGATGGACCAAGACACTGAAGTATCTCCAGTGCTCCATACGGCTTGGGAAGACTCTGTTTATTGCCTTCTTAGCAGTGTGGAACAGGCAGAATTAATCCCTATTTGTTAACCTTGTGTTGGCCAAGTAATATGCCCTTATGTGTGCATTAGAGCCTGTCCCCTTAGAGTTGAGGAAAGGACAAAAACTCCCTTCTGTGTCTGGGACAGGACAAAAATCTGGTGATTTTTGCTTCATTTCTGGGCCCTCCTTGCTGTCAGCCATGAGGTCCTTGATCAAACCTCTGCATTGAGCCCATGTAAATTGTATTGAACAACTGCTGCCTGTTGAATATATCCCTGGTTTTCACCTGGTGGGGAAAAAAAATGCTTAGTTTGGGAATATTGGAGTAAAACTTTGTGTCTTCGTTGTAGGGGAGCTTGGTCTATGACAAAAAAAAAGCTGTTTCATGTTTGTTGTTTCTGTAAGGTGATGTCAGTGGGGGTGGAGAAATCCATGCAGAGTCATGTTGGTTTTATGATGATGTTAATCTCTTGTGTCCTTTGACTGACCTTTCTTTTGTCAACCTTACACCCTGTAATTTTGGCTTATTATTGTTTCTGTAGCTGTACTATGGTTGTGATAGAAAGCCTATCAATTGCTGTAAGCCATAACTAGAACAGTAATCAGGGTATTTTTTTTTTGTTGTCTGTGTCACTGTGTTTGAAAGATGATTTAATTCTGTTGAATAAACAAACCGCTTCAACAGTTTTCTGGGAAAGGCAATCTTTGGGCCACTTATTGTGCCTTCAGACTGATTTTGTATTTTCTGCTGTTCTGTGTCTCTGAACAGGAGTTGTTGAAAGCTCAGCTGGTAGAAATTGGTTCACGAAACTAGTGAATGCCACTGTGGAATTATATGATGATATAGTATCATTTATAGATATATAAAAATATATTTAAGGTTATGCAACCATACAAATTGAGAATTTGGTATTTTGATCACCAAATATCCAGTATATGTTCTGGATTGTTGTCTATAAAATATCTAGGCACAGTGAGGTAATTTATTACTGGAAGTAGTAATCTATGCACAGACAGCCTTTGAAAAGCCTCTGCAGTCCCTGGGATTTGCCTACTTACACCTTCCTAACAGCTCTGTTCTTTACTGTCTTCATCCTTCATATAAAATCATCTTCTTTGGAGCTGGTCTGTCTTATTCAGCCTCAAGTCTTTGAGGCTTACAGTTCCATCAATACTCTGAGAGAATTAAAATATAGATGTAAAAATATTTGTGGTAATACATGATAGCAGATGAAACAACCATCTATTTTTTGAAACTGGGTATTTTCCCAATTGCCATTCCATTGTCCCTAGATTATAAACTGAAATAGGAGTAGGTAACAGAAATAATACAATCTGGATATTAGTGCTGGTATAAGGAAAATGTAAATGACTTTCAAGATGCAGAGCTGTGGTGAATGCTGGAGGAATCAGCCCTCATTCTTGCTGACATTAAAACTGATGGATGTACTTCCTTCCCCCAGATGCTTGTGATTATTGTTAGTGATTATTCAATCAAGGAGAGGAAGCATGTGGAGAGGGAAAAATGAATAGACGAATTGACACTGGATGATATAATTTCTGTCTATCACACTGCAAATTGCTCGACTAAGCAAGCAATCAGAGAATGGTTAATTTCCTAGAGCCTGCAGCATCCGTCATTTTCCTCAGTGCCATTTGCAGCCTTGGCTCCGAGAAAGTCTCCATAAAAAGCCGTAGTGAATTACAGAGATGTTTCACTACAGTCTGACAGTGCCCAGAAGTGGGCACTTAGGGAAACAGCAGAAGAAACAAGGGAAATAATAAATGGCCCTTCTGCTGGTATTCCCTCAGACCCGTATTGACAGCTTGTGTTTTTGGCCTCGGCAGTGCTGAGTGGTACTGAGTGTCAGATTTCAGCTCTGTGTTCATGATGAAGTGGTTCCTTCTGCCTTTATGAGCTCCCAAGGGCGCCCAGCAAGATGTGTTTGTGTTGTGGGCCCTGCCAGACAGAGCCAGGGCAGGTACTGACCTTTCTTCTCCCAGCACAGGCAGGGAGCACCACGTGGAATGAAAAGTTTTACAAATCTCTATTTATTTTCTGCTTTCTTTTTTTTTTTTCCTCTCCCCTAGCACTGCTAACCCAAATCTACTCCTGGGTGGTGAAGTGCTAGCAGTCAGGTAATTTTATCACTTAGTTGTTTTCTCATTCTACATCTTCAGTCATCTTTTGGTCATCCCAATGGATCTGGCTGGAGGAATAAACACTGAAATCCATAAAGAAATTATTGTCCATCACAGAAGAGATAAAATACCACATTAAGTGTGTATAAGTGCTGCCACAGGCACCTTTTTAGGTGGAGAAGATGCTGGTTACAAGGATGTCAATGCTAAAGCTGCCAATGGGGAGGATTCCAGGTCCCACTCACTTTTTTCTAAACCTTAAAACTTTTGATTTAGCAAGTTCAGGTTTTAGCCCAGAGCTGAGAGCGTGAGCATTTTGTTGAAGGTGAATATAGACCTCTGCAGGCCTCAGAGACAATAGTAGAACCTCTGGGTTGTACGGAGGTCCTTGCTGTTGGGGTAGCTGGTCCTGCAGGGGAAGGACAAGGGGGTCTTGGAATTCCACTGAATTCCTGGGATTCGGTTCTGCCTTTTGAGACCCCCAGATATGCTGCTAAATTAAGGGCCTTCCAGATACAAGGTGTGCTGCTGGGCCTGAGAGAGTGTGACAAAATCCGTCAACAAAAATCAGGTTTCACTGGGTTTTGTTGCATCTTTAGAAATAATAAGGGCTAAAATCCACTGCTTTCCCTTCACAGGGTGTCTTTTGTTTATTTTTACGAGGAATAGATTTAGTCAGCTGTACAAACAGCCAGGACTGCCACACTGCCAGTTTTAGCAGTCTTTCTGCCTTGCTGGGCTGAGAGTCAGATTTTGGAGAGTGAAGTTCATCCTTCCCCCAGACGAGGGGAGTGAAATGCCATTGAGGTGTCTGAGCTGATGTCTGGAGCCTCAAGAGAGTGTTTTTGTTTGCTCAGTGGCACTTGGCAAAGCCGTGGGCTGCACTCAGTTCAGGCAGGCAAATGCCTTTCAGGCAGTGGAGGTTAATCTTGGTGACATCCGTGTTCCTAAGCACGTTATTTCCCTTCAGAAGTGCTGAGGCACGGAGGGAGCCTGATAATTTTGCAAATAATTTGCCCTCTTTGCTGCTCAACACAGACACCACCAGGTGATAAAATGAAATGCTGAGTCCCTAATGCCCTGCTCTTTGGAGGTTTCCATGAGCGTGTGGTGCAGGGTGATAAATATGGAATAGGTGTCCCTTCCACCTGAAAGGATTAATGAAATTTCTGACTTCCCATATAGGTGTTCCATGAAGTGCTGTGTACTCAGAATGCGTTTTGGGGTTTTTTTGTTTGAGATCTGTCTCCCCAATCACATCTTTAATAAATCTCTCACAGACTTTCCTTCCTGTGGCAACACTGGGGAAGGATTTGTAATAGTGGTGAATTTCAGTTTCTCCTTATGTGGAAAACTGATTGAATAGGCTCTTTGGATGGTGGTGAGAACGAGAATTAACCACCTCCAGATATTTCTCTTTGTCCTTTATGGACAATCAGTTGCTTGTGCAGAACTAGTGAAGCCGGGAGGCTCGACATGTACATGCCCCTCTCTCCTGCTGAGATTTGGGTGTGCAGCCACAGCCCCCTGAAGGGAGCATAGGATCATAGAGCCATCACTGCTGGGAAAGACCTTTAAAGTCATCAATTCCTGCCATCAACCCAGCACCACCACTGTGTTCACCACTAACCATGCCCTCAAGTGCCACGTTGTGCCGGTTTGGCCAAAATCTAGCAATATATCCTTTGAGAGGAAACCAGGTTACAACCACCTTTCTCTTCCCCCCACAGGGTTCGGGGAAAAAAAATTTTCCTCGAAGGAAAGTGAATGAGATAAGAGCTATTTATTTAACAAACACACAGGAAAAGGATAATAATGCTAAATAATGAAATGAAATTTCTCGCTATAGAGAGAAACCTGGGAAGATTTCAGAGTCTTTCTGTAGGTGTGGTCTCTTTCCTCTTCGGAGCTGGGTCGGCGAGGGCCCACCCCCCGGGCCTCGGGGAAAAATTCTCCCGATGTGTTCTGATGTTGTTGAACAGTCTAGAAGAGAAGAAGGGAAAAACCAAAGTCCCAGGAAACAAAGTTCAGCTTTCCATCTCACGCCGGGAAGAGAAGGAAAAAAAAAAACCCGAAACCGCTGGCTGAAGCAAGCAAGCAGGGTGCTCCCTCCTGCTCCTGCACCCAGAGAACGCAGAGAGGAGTGTAATCTCTGTGTCCTTGGGAAACTGTTTTGAAAAGTTCGTTTGGTTTTTTTTCTTTTCTCCAGCTCAGTTTAAAGGCACAGAAAAGGCACAATATTACTTTTTGGGCATAGAGCATGATAGGGGATACACATGATAAAGTCACCCCAAGACACACGTGCACACATTTTTAGAACATTTCCAGGCATGGTGACTCCACCACTTCCTTGGATGCTCTGTTCCGATGCTTTACAACCCTTGCCATGAAAATTTTTTTCATAGTATTTAATCTAAACATCTAAATATCTTAGTGCAGGTTGCTATGTTCACCAGCTCATTTTTCCTGTTCCAGTGGGATGAGTCTCGCTGTTCCTCCTGTCATTTTCTGGGAATTTTGTTTGCATTCTCTAGAAGGTAATATGGATGTGGTTCTGCCAGAGCACGTTACTCTAGAAAAAACTTTGCTCTGCAGCGATCTCAAGGCTGCTATTTATGGCCTGAGGGAATCTTTCCACTTCCTTTTCTTCCCAGAAGCAGAGGAAGACAGGAGGACTGGACAGAGGCTCCGCACATCACCCTGCCCCCCTCTCAGACCAGTCCCACGACCAGGCTTGGTCTGACCTCCTGCAGAAGATGCATTTTTTCATGTATTTCTCTTTCTCCTTAGCACTCATGGTTTCATGGCTCTTTGGTCTTTCTTGCCTTGCAGCCTGATGCAGTGAGTTGCATGGAGCAAGGCAGGTGTTGGGAACGGAGGGGTATCCCTGGATTTTCCATTCTTACAGGAGCAGAGAGGCCCTGGTGCCCTCCCATTGCTTCAGGATCTGCTGTGGCAGCAGTACGTGAGCTAGCGCTCTATTTGGTGGTAAATATCATGGAATAATGGAATAAGTTGGGTTGGAAGGGGCCTAAAGCTCCTCTAGTGCCACCCCCTGCCATGGGCAGGGACACCTTCCACTGTCCCAGGGTGCTCCAAGCCCCATCCAGCCTGGCCTTGGACACTGCCAGGGATCCAGGGGCAGCCACAGCTGCTCTGGGCACCCTGTGCCAGGGCCTCCCCACCCTCACAGGGAAGAATTTCTTCCCAGTATCCCACCTAACCCTGCCCTCTGGCAGTTTAAGATGTGCCCTCTGCCCTGGCTGAAATTTAGCCCAAGAATTGGAAGGCGGAAAGGCAGGACTGACAGACACTCACAGGGCACTCATACAGTGTGTTCTGTAAGAAATCCCCTCAATAAGCACTATTTACTCCAAATATTAAACCCAAATAGATTTGCAGACATTTTACCAGGCTGATGCTAAACTTTGTCACAGAGGACAGGCTGATAAGACACGTACAAATGCAACTCCGTGATTCTCCGAGGAAAGTGGCATGTATTTGCATCTTTATAAGCTCTTATCATTAAATGTTTTGGGTGAGTTTTCAACCAGCTCGCCAGATGCTGACTCTCCTCAGCAGGGTCTTTAATGCACTGCGCTCTCACCAGCTGTGTGTCTTTATGGCACAGATCATTTCCATCTCCTGTGCTGAGTAATTTCGGCCACCCCTAGTGCAAAGTTTTGCTAAGTATTGCTAAGCTATTGCTTGAAAAATGTATTTTTATGATTAGAAAACTTCGTAGCTGCAGGAGCAAAAGACTTGATTTCTGGGGATTAATTAACCTTTATCTCAACAACTTTTTCATCTATTAGCCTTTTGATTTTTAATTCTATACCCACAACCAGCAGGAAAAAGCAAACAAGATGCATTCACTGAGCAATCAAACATGATATTAAAATAGTTTGGGCCTGCCTCCTTATCCTAAGCAAGACTATTTTTATTAAAAGCTATTGTTTTCTGTTACATAATTTTATAGCATGATCATGGCTATTTAAAGGAGCTTGCTATGAAGGACAGCTCTTTGTAATCCATCCATAAATCACACAGACTTGGATGGGTCTGGTTGAGTTGTTAGCCTTAACTGCCTCTTTTTAGGCCTAATCATAGGCTTTGCACAAGAAAACCAAATGTGGCTCATCTCAGAGTGTCATGTTTCATCATTTTTGAGTGAAAAATGAACTTTCTGCCAAGTGGAGAGCTCAGCCTGGCTTTTTCTAAAGCTGATGTCAAGATCTTGCTTGTTGAACATTTGAGGTACAACCCCAACACGAGAAGACCGTGGCAAATGCAGGGGTGAGAACTTGTCCCTTTGGCCACTGATTTCCAGCAGCCTGAGGAGCACTAATGAACCCAGCTGTGTGTTGTTCACATTCTCCATTTACAGATGGAAAAGCAGAGACAGGGAGAAGACGAGCCTGTGCCTCCTGCAGCAAATTCAAAGCAACAATTCCTAGTGCGAGGTGAGTCTCTCCAAACTTCAGGCATGTCCAGTGTAGAGCCAGCATGTGAGCTCCTTGCCAAGCCTCTGTTTAGTAGAAATACACCCCAGATTTATCAGTTTAGGCCAGGTATTGGTTTTGATCCCTACAAAAGGCATCACTCTGATTGCAGTTTCCCTGATCACCATCCTGCCTTTGTTCTCCCTCCTCTGCACCAGCCTGGAAGCACCAGAGCTAAGCAGAGGTATCATCCCACACCTTTCCGTGGCCAAAACTGGGCTTTGTTCTCCCTCAAAGATGGACTCATGTCCTTAAAGAGATCTGCTTAAAAAAAAATGAATTAAAATCGGGCTGACCCTAAGCTTGGAGCTCCCTGCTGATTTGCACAGCTCCAGAAAGAGTGAAGATCCAGCTGCTCTGCAAGGCTGTAATTTAGGAAGGGCATTCATCCCCACGGAGCCAGCTTGTGTTGCAGAGCGATTTGTGCTCATGATATGGGCCCTGATATTGGGACGTAATTGCTTTTCTAATATCCATGTATTATTTACACCATGCTACTGTTGCAAACTCCTTCTGACTCCAGCTCTGTTGTTGCTGTAATGTATTTGTTGGAGCAATGCAAGGTCAGGCTAACCTCCGCTGCTTGTCTGTAAACGACCCAACAGAAACCAATAGTTTTAGTGCTGGGACACCCATGTAAGTGAGACACAAATCAGGACTCTGGAGTGTTAATTTACTTTATTGCCATATCTTTATAGATGGTTATTAAGTGCTTAACTATTAACTATTAATGTTGCTGCTTTATTTATTACACAGGGATATGCCTTAAGTGTTTCCTGGGTCTCTTTTCAGGGGAAGGGCTTCAAGGGAAAACAGATCAAGACAGGCACATCAAAGATGATTGGATCAACAATGAGTGTGATGACTTTAGTCTTCAAATTCTAACCAGAGTTGGTTAGTATCTTTGCAAACCACAGTCCAGAAATCAAAATATATATAAACATGACACTGCAGAAAATATTTCAGATTACTCTGATTTTCTTCAACGTGAAATTACAGACTAGAATGGGCTGAGGGGAGTGTGAGGGCTTCGTTGGCTTGAAATCTGACTCAAAATATCAATGTAGCCAGCTCTGCCATGCAAAGAACAGCAGAGGGAAGTGTCATGCAGAGACATTCCCAGACACGGTTTGTAATTTGCCCTGTTCATATCTGAGGTGATAATGTCCCACCACCTACTCATTTCTTTCCTTGCTCTGAGCATGTTGTCCCTGCCTTTATCTTCCCAAGGACACATCTTTCACAGTTCCACATCTCCACCTGTGCTTGTCATGGAGCCCTCATGCACCCAGGGGCAATTGCCTCTATCACCATCTGAGGGTCTGATCATGGCTCGAGCTCACTGATGCTCCTGTGGGATGGATCCTGCTCAAAACACCCCCAAATTCTGGCTGTGTGAGACAGTTTGGGGCGCCAGAACCCTCTCATGGCACTTGTGTGCCCATCGTTGTGGTGCTGGGCCACATATCCTGGCTGTGCTGGATGGCTCCCCAAGCTCATTCTCTCACAACCATGCAGAAAGTCTGGCTTTAATAGCAAAATACCTCAGAAATTGTCCCCAGGCCACTCAGCTGTGCTGGGTTTCGTGTAAATGAGGTACAGTTGCTCTGCCCTTTGCTGAATTCCTCAGCTCAAGTTGACAACGGCCTCACTCCTTCTGTGATGGAACCTCCCCACACCCTCCTCACCGCACCAATACCTCTGCCTGGTTTGGCCAAGGGTAGCCTGCGTATTTTTCTGCTTTTCTGCCTTTTTGGGGAGTTTTCTCTGTCGTTGAATACATATCCAGGGGATGTAACTGCTGCCAGATCAAAGGGATGCCAAACGAACCACATGAAAAAATGTAAAAATTTCACGAGAACAAATTTTATTATTTAATGAGGATATTAATGCAACACCTGAGTAGCAGTTTTTCCTCTCATTATCACAGTCAATGAGACTGATATGAAAACCACCAAAAAAAGCAAAACTGCCCAATCCAGCCCAATGGACAGCTGCCAGATAGGAAATCCAGGATGAGAAGGATGAGGTGGGCAGGCTGACACTGGTCTCACGTGCTTGGAGCTGCTCCATATGCTTGGAGCATATTTGCATCTAAAGGAAGGAAAAGACCTTTTCCTTTGTATTGATTATCCCTGTGTTTTGTTGTTTTAAATTAAGTCCACATCTTTCACACACACTGGGTTTCTATTTGATGAGCTCTGGCTCATTTACTCCCCTTTCAGCAAACCCCCTTGTCTCCTCTCTCCTGCCCAACACTTGAATCAGCCCACACCTTCTTTAGCTGATTAAGTTATTTTCCACTTCACAGCTTATTCGATAACAGACTAACTTGCAAATATATGAGAGCTGGTGCATTTTCGTTCCTTTAAAAAATAGTTAGCAATCAGAGAAAGAATTTATGTTAGTGCTGTCTGTTTCCAAAATCTACGTTGCAGTTATCTCTTATTATTTATTAACTCCAAAGTCTGACTCAGACTGACTGTTTCAGCATGTCTCCCATCACTCCCTTAAAACAGTATTTATATTGGAAATAATAAGCTTTGAATTTCTGACACAAAATGCCTCAACACTTTGTTCCTTAAGCTCTTTGAAGCAGTTGAGTTTACTAAGCAGCTCCATTATTTGTTTCAAGGTTTGTCCTTCTGAATTTACAAAAGCCAGTAAAGCAAAGACTACTTCAATACGTACTCACCTAAACACAGGCACACAGAACTGGGGCAGGTGAACTGAAATGGGGTCTAAATTCATTTATTTCTCCGAGGTGTGGTGTGCTGCAGGGTGAGCACCCATGGCTGGTCCTTGCTGAGTTGTGGGCTGGCAGTGCCACCCCAGCTAGGGCTTGAGCACCTTGAGACCCCCCCTAACACCCCCTGTGACAGGGCTGGTAAGTTTAGTGCCTTCAAAATTCAATATTAAGCCTTAAAGGTTGCTCTTTCAAAGAGATTTAGTGAAATATCCCTTTGTTGGTGGCCAGATCTTCACAAGAGCAGCTCTGTAATTATGCAGTGTTTTAATTACAGTGAAAACTATTTGCTTTACAATAGAAAGTGCAGCTGGTGAGTTATGACCTGAGGAAGAACAGCAGATGGTGTCCTCAACGCAGGGTTTCTGCATCACATTTTCCTAAGAATTCCTGCACTGACCTGATTTTCTTCCTGTTGCAAAGCAGCAGTGGCCTGCCCTTTGGTCAAGTGCAGGCCAAGCTGGCCATCATGTTCAGCTCTCCCCAGTCATCTTCTGTTCCTTTTCCCAAGCAGAAAATGCTTGGGAAAGAGGGAGGGAATCTGTGCTGAGCTCTGCATGCTGAAAAGCACAAAAATATTGCAAGGTCCATTTATCTTCAGGACCGAATATTCTCAGTTACATAGGATAGACTCCATCAAACAAACATGGTCTGTGCCTTGAGAAGGGGATTTGACTGTTCTTTGATGCTGAAAGTCAGAAACTGCAGGTTTTCTCTCCCTTTGTACTAAAGGATAAAATGGATCTGCTCTGTATTGTATGGAGAAAGTCAAAGTGAGTTAAATGGGAGAAAGGAATTTGTGGGTGAACATGCAGTGGCTGAAAATCTGATTAGTGGATTATTAATATTATTATTATTGTTATCATTGTAATCATTATTGGAGTTGCTATTATTAATTCATATTATATAATACATAATATATAATACTATATTATATATAATACAATTCTGTATAATATGTATAATTAGATAATTATATAATTTATACTAGATAATAAAATAATAACAATAACAACAACAAAACCAACAACAATAATAATTATAGTAATAATAATTTGTTATCATCTTCCCACCATCTCTCAGAGGTTGATAGGTCCTTGCTGGCTTCATATTTTTTTAAAACCCTCATTAACTCCGTCAGGGCTCTCAGCTGACTTTGGCACGTAAATACCCCGACTCCCCTCCTGGCTGAGCTCCTCTGCTGAGGGCGCCTGAGACCTCGGGAAGAACTTTTTCCTCTCTCAGGTGGCTTCATTCAGGAATCTGCACCCAGGAGCTGAAGGAGGGAACTGGCTCAGCACTTCCAGAACAAGAGTGGGCACCATGTGGTTGGGGAAAA
This sequence comes from Lycocorax pyrrhopterus obiensis, assembly GCA_014706295.1. Lineage (NCBI taxonomy): Eukaryota > Metazoa > Chordata > Aves > Passeriformes > Paradisaeidae > Lycocorax > Lycocorax pyrrhopterus. The sequence continues at coordinate 1,861,969 of JACSVZ010000014.1, forward strand.
GGCTCCAGTCTGCTGGTGGGTATGCTGGTAGGGTTGTGGTTTTCACTTTTCTGTCTTTAATACCCCAAAATCTGTAAGTACACAGACCCCTTTTCCAGCCAGAAAAGGAGCTGAAACAATATTCAGTTATAATCAGAAGTTATAATGTGAATTTTTCTTTCCCCTGCTGTAATCAGAGAGAAAAAAATTACCTTCAGAACCTTTTGTCTCTGTAAGGAGAAAGTAGTTAAAATATGCAGAGAAAAAGCCTTCAGGCTGAAGGGATGCAGCAAACTGCCATAACAGCTTCTGTTTACTTTGAGCCTGATACTGATATTTCGTAGACAGGTAAAAAAGCTGCACTGGCACCCTTTGTCATTTTTTGTTTGGTTGGTTTTTTCCCAAACTCTCACCATATTATCCCCTGCAGGAGGAGACAGGTGACATCCGAAATGAGTGCTGCTGTTCTTTAGCACGGGCAGGAGATGCCTGTGAGGATATGTGTAAATTGGGGTTAAGAGCAATGGAGTGCCCCGTTCACTCCCTGCCACAGCTTCACTCTCAAAGGAGCTGGATTTACATAAGTTAATAACGAGGAACTGAAAACTTAAATGATGACTTGGTAGCTTATGATTATAATAAGCTTCTCCAAATCCATATGTTTGGGGGTTGCACAGGTTAGACTGCTGCAGCGTGAGACAGGAGGTTTATTAACATTTTAAATGAAATAATGCAGACTTGAAGATCTGGGAGGGGAAAGTTGACCAGATGATCTTTAAAAGTCTTTTCCAACCCAAACCATTTTGTGCTCTGGCCCTGGCAATGAGGGTTGAGCTGTGTTGAAAATCTTGATGTCAAAATGGTAAATGTTGAGGAGCTTTTCCTGCTTTATTTCTCTTTATTTGCACATGAAGCGGTGTGCTAGTAAATCTTGTCAAAAGACCAATAGTAGTTACACTTTCACAGGCTCTTAATTAAAGATTTATTTTAATTATTCCTCTTTGTAGCATCACGTGAAAGAAATGGGTGTCTTTCAAATATATGCATGATTTCTTCCTTTCTGTGCTGGAGATCATGTATGGTTGAATTTTGGAGCAGTTCCCTGTTGTTTGAGCAGCTTTAACACCACCACAGAAATCCCTGGTTTGGACCCTGGGGTCTGAGGCTTAATTTTAAGCCCATCTCGGGTGTGCTGCTGGACTGAACCCAGGCAGGGGATGGAGGATGCCCAGTGATGCATGGTCCTAATTACTGATCTCTGAGGCAGGGATTTTTTGGGTGGGTTTTAAACATCTTGGAGACTGTTCCCTGTTGTGATAAGGGATAAGGAGGGGGAAGTTTGTCCTTATCTCTGCCCAGAGCCCCTCAGGAGTACACAGGCTGCTCTTCAAGTGACATTGGTAGGCACTGGTGGCCTTTGTCCAAGGAAAGCATCAGCCAACGGATGTCTGAGGAAGTTTTCTAGAAAACTTATTTGGGTGCCCTTATCTAGCCCTGGAGAAAACAGCACAAAATATGTCTCAAGGTAGGACAACAAGAGTTGTAAAATTTGGCCTTGTGCAATTTCTTCGTGACAGGAATAGAAGAAATTCACAAGTGCTTTCTCTACAGAGATCTGAATGGGACTTGGCTCTCAAGTACATCTAACTCCCAGGTTGTAGACACACAGTAATAATATTTTGCTCTACGTGTCCTCTTGTAAAAGTGCCTTTTATATATGAGGGTTTGTTTGTTTGGTTTGTTTCGGGTTTTTTGTTTGGGTTTTTTTTGTTTGTTGGTTTGGTTTTTGGTTTTCTCTGTGTCAGGTTATCTCATCTGCTTTATATTGTGTGTCTGCTTTGACATTTCATGTCTGTCCTTCATGTGCTGCGGCCCACTGCAAAGAGTCTTAGCTGGGCTGGATTACTTTTCTCCTCTCTATTTGTCCTAGTGCTTCAGACACTTGTTTACCCTCTGTGTGTGCATACATATATGCACATTATACCAGCCCTCTCTGCTCCTGTCATGCTGTCCTTTTCCCTTAGCAAATGGAAGTGACTGTCATTCTCCTCTTTGCTTTGGAGTTTGGCTGCCTAGAATCACAATCATCATTTAGATGGATATTGAGGGTTGGTCTTAGAACAGCAATTTCAGAAATCTAATTTGAAAAGTAACAGCATGGAAAAAAATCGTCACTGTTTCCTTCTCGGTGCCTGCGTGCCTGGTGCTGCAACAGAGAGCGGTGGGGAAGTGTTTGCTGCGGAGGAAAGCAGGCTGAGGGCAACTTGTCATTGTCCACAACTCCCTGATAGGAGGGGGCAGCCAGGGGGGGGTCGGGCTCTGCTCCCAGGGAACAGGGACAGGAGGAGAGGGAACGGCCTCAAATTGCACCAGTGAAGGTTTAGATTGGATATCAGGAAAAAAGGGCCGTCAAGTATTGGAGCAGATGGCCCAGGGCAGTTGTTGGAGTGCTCAGCCCTGGAGGGATGTAGAAGCCATGTGGATGTGGCACTTGGGGACACGGGTCAGTGGTGGCCTTGGTAGTGCTGGGGGAGTGGTGGGACTCGATGATTTTGGAGGGCTTTTCCGGCCTCAATGATTCTGTGATTTCTGCACATGTACTTCAGTGGGCAAAGTATTCCAGGGCTGCTGCAAATCCCTCTCAGGAGTGAAAACCTTCTGAGTGTGTTGGGGTTTGATTTTGGTGCTTTTGGCTCTTGATCTACGTTTTACAAAATGAAAAAAATCCCTCTGCTGATCTGTCAGTACATGCAGTGACATAAAGCAAGTCTACAAAGTGTGAAAGCAAGTTAACCACGAGCTCCTGCTGCACTGGGAGGTGTACCTGTGGAAATAGAGTTCAAACAATTGTGGTGAAAAGCTTGGAAATGTGCCTGAAAGCAGAGAGGTCAAGCACCTGGGTTTACCTCAGCATGGTCTCTGTGCCAGGGCCTGCCTGGGCACCCAAAGGCAGTCTTGCTTCAATTTGGCACATGCCAACACAAAAGATGTTGGAAGCTGAAGCCAGACATGTGAGATAAGTGCCAGGGGAGATGGTGAACCTTTACGGCGACTATGCTGAATTCTCCAATATTGGAAGCTTTGTTTCTAAAACCCCCAACATTTACCTACAGGTATCAGTGTTGCCATCCAGTCCCACCAGTCTCAGGATGGAGCAGCAGGACGTGGAATCACCAGACTAAAATCCAGCTGTTTACCACGGGAAGTGTTAGCGCAAGCAGGTGTTAAACTTGGTTTGCCTTTCGCCTGGGCTGTAACAGAATTTATCGGTGGTTTTGCAGGATGGGGCCAGGCAGGTTTTGTCTTGAAGTGCTGAGGCCCTGGCACAGGGTGCCCAGAGAAGCTGTGGCTGCCCCTGGATCCCTGGCAGTGTCCAAGGCCAGGCTGGACAGGGCTTGGAGCAGCCTGGGACAGTGGAAGGTGTCCCTGCCCACGGCAGGGGGTGGCACTGGATGAGGTTTAAGTTCTTTCCAACCCAAACCATCCTGGGATTTTATGACCTGAGTGTTTGCTTCTTGCCCACTCTCACAGGAGGGAGAGCACTTGTGCAGCTGTGATGGAGTCACCTATGGGCAAATAGTACAGAGGGGGCTTGGGAAAGCAGCTGAGGGTACCTGGGGAGGGAACTGCTGTAGTGCATTTTGGGGAGCTTTATTTGCATGTGTGCAGCTGCTTACAGACATACTCAGATAAGGTGTAGGAAGCAGTGAGTCCTGCTGGAAATAACTAGATCAAGTCTGACAGCATGAGAGTAAATCCATGGCACAGACAGATAAGGGGTATTGCTATTTCTTGGGTTGGGTCCGGATCCCTGTAGCTCTGACAGCTTTTCTATTTTTTATGTCAGCTTAATAGAAAGTTTTGTATTTATTTGCTGTTATCTGAGCAAGTTCAGCTGCAATTATTTTACTTTTATCCTTTCCCAGACACACGTACATACACTTGCACTCTTGTTTCTTGGCAGCTTGTAACAACGTTTCTAATCCTCTTTGGCAGAAATCTTTTAAACTGATTCTCTTACCAAAAAAAAAAAAAATAGTGGTGATAATTTTATGGCTGATGCAAGAATAGAGGTGAAAAAATATCTGAAAGAAGAAAGTTTGTCCATAAGTCGACTTTCAGCACCTCTTTAGAGTAGTTTGTGTGTTGCAAAACCCCAATACTTCTTCAAGATAAGGAGCATCGGGTGGATGAGGATGGTATTATGAAAGATAGACAATGCTACCAGGGTGACTCAGAGATTTGGTGTGAATAAAAAGAGAAATAAACCCATTCGGCCTGTGTGTGTTTAAGCAGACTCCCAGGTACCACTTGAAATCCCTTATCAGAGTTTGGATAGGGCTTGTAGGATTCATAACATTTCCAGTCTGTAAAAGGACTGCAGAAGGGGTTTTTTTTTGGTTCCTTACTAACATCAGGTCATGGAAATCCTGCCTTGTTGTAAGCTTTCTGGGAGTGATTAGTGTTTGGAAGGGTGAAAAGAGTAACAGAACACAACATTTGTACAGGATTGCAAAAACAAAGCTTTGTTGGGTTTTTTTGTTTGTTTGTTTGGGGCTTTTGTGCATGTGTGGTTGTTGTTGTTGGCAGGGACTTTGGGGTTGGGTTTTTATTTTTATTTTTAATAATTTTTATTTTATTTTAAAAGGAAATAAAATCCCAGCAACTCTGCATCTGTTTTTAGCTCTCCATCCTCTCTGAGCCCAATGCACAAGATTTTCAGCTGTGGTTCATTGATGGCTGGTGCATTTTGCTCAACACCCAACACTTTGGGGTTTTAGTGCGTGTTCTTTCTGGTGACTCAATGATTACTGAAGCAGGACAGGTGATGGAGTCAGGAGGTGTCCCCAGCTCGGCTGTGGTGACCTGGTGGCCATGCTCCTGCTCTTTTCCTATTAGTTCTGTGTCCCTCCTGCCTACACAGATCCTTTGGGGTGAGGACTTTCCTTCTCAATGTGGTTTCTGCAGCGTTCAGCACAGCAGGGACCCAGTCCCAGCTGGGAACACTAATGTCGCTGCAGAGCAACCATGAAATTACAAATAAAGACAATTTTCTCCTTATTATCCTGAAAGAGTGGCTTCTCTGGTCAGGGCTACGTTGTTAACGACCATCTTAAAATCCAAGACAACATTTGCAGCACGGAAAGTATTTGAGGTGTGGACCACAGGTGTGTCTGGGCACTGCTACTGGGAAATTTCTGTCCTCTGATGTGCAGGGGTGTGGCTGGACCACGCAGCTGCTCCATTCCCCGGGAGAGGAGGGTCAGGGGCAGCCAGGGAGGCTGAGCAATGTTTTGGCAGGTTTCGAGGAGGCTGTGGGCACATGGGAGAGGAAATCAGTAGAAGAGTTTCTGAGGTAATTTGGCAGCATCTGGAGAGCTGAGTGTTTGAGCCCTTCTGGGGTTATTGAATTAGATCCTTCTCTTTAAGCAAGCGGGGCAAAGATAATTTACAGGATTGGGATGTTTGATGTACATTTCCATGGACTCAACAGCACACTGGGGACCACAGGCCTGAATCATTGCTGCTCCCCTGGTCTCCAAGGCAAGGGTCTGGTAGAGGAATTGGAGAGGTTGTGTCCACAGAAGCTGTGGCTGCCCCATCCCTGGCGATGTCCAAGGCCAGGCTGGATGAGGCTTGGAGCACCCTGGGATAGCAGAAGTTGTCCTTGCCCACAGGATTTGGATGAACCTTAAAGTCCCTCCCAACCCAAGCCATCGAGGGTTCTATGAAATCTCTGGAAGATCTGACTGCGTTGAAGCTGGAGGACGTGCATCAGGGTCTGCATATTTACTGCCATTGCATCAGTTGTGGGTCTGAACTCCGAAAGCACTTACTCCTGCTGTCAGACACCAGCAGTGGTAGTGGCTTCGCTTGGCAGCACTAAATTCTCGTTGGGATCATACTGCTTAATGGCTGTACTCGGTGGTCTTGGAGGCTTTTCCAAACTTAATGACTCTATGATTCCGTGTTTGCGTAAAATATTAAATGTACTTGGGTTCAGAAGACTCTGCATAGGTTTAAATAAAAAAAAAAATTAAAAATTGTGTTCTTTAGTTGTGTAACTTTTAAGTAAACAGAGATGCAGAAACATCTGCAAGCCTTGATTTTAATTTAATGTATAATAGCTTACATCATAATAAATGATGTTGTGTGATTTGGATGTAATTTTGAATTTGTCAGGAAGCTCGCAGCCAAATTGTTGAAGTTAATAGTAGTTCTGCAATCAGCTTCACTCTGTGTCAAATCAGAGGAGCCATTATTGAATTTTAAAAGGCTAAATTACTGTGTTGTTTGTATTAAATCTTAATGCCATTTTGGATAACAGGAACACTTTCCCTTGGAGATACGTGCTGGATAGGGTTTCTGTTTCTGGATAGAGAAATCAAACATGGTTTCAGTGAAATTGCTTGAATTCCAATTTTAAAGGGTTTAGGTACATCCAAAAGTAATTTCAAACCTGTCCTAAAGGAAAGAATGTATTCCCCAGGTTGGATATAGTGTTGTAATACAGTCCTTTTTATGAATTAGGAGAACTTAGTGGTGCACTGCTATGATGGTAATTACAGAAATTAATGTACTGAGGTGGCTTATCATTCAGAGGAGGGAACAAATACATTTACATTTCTTTAGGGATGGAAAAGGAAGGGGAACTGCCCCGTACATGCTTGCTTTGAGGCAGTCTCACTTCCACTGACTGCTGCTGGGTCCCTGGAAAGGAAAGGCTGTGACAGCCCAAGGTGCAAATGGTCAACACTTGTGAAAGGAAAGGGATGAGATGGGACTCTTTTGCTCATATTTCTGTCCCTGCTTTGCTAAATCAGCTTGGGCAAGTGGCTGTAATAAATCCATTATCTCCACTCACCTCAAGCCCAAAATTATCTGCTAAAAGGGTGGCAAAGCTTTTAGGCTTGGCTACTTTCTGTAAGGATTGGTTTGTCTCTAAGTTCTCCGAGACATTTGAGGAAAACCAGAGCTCTTCTGGAGCTTTCTCTTCTCCAGGCTGAGCACGCCCAGCCTTCTGTCTCCAGAACAGAGGTGCTCCAGCCTTGGGGCATTTTTGTGGCTTCCTCTGGGTTTGCTCCAATAGGTCCATGTCTTTCCCATGCTGAGCATCCCCAGAGCTGGATGCGCTATTTCTGTGAGGGAGTACTCACGATTTCCTGTACCAAATTGCTGCCTGGTAGGTTTTTCCTTTTCCCTTCTATAGTTTTTGTCTATCTGTGTGGTCCCCAGGCCAGTGAAGCTTCTCACGTGCAGGAGAGCACTGGCCCGTGGCACCCCTGCTCTGCTGGGAGAGCTTTCCCGTCTCCCTCAGGCAGTGCATGACAGCGATAGATGTAATGGACTCATTTGGATAATTTAGTACTTGCTCAGAGTATCTGGTTTCTCCAGTGACACTCTGACGTTCATGCTTCACTTCCCCACCTCTCAGATAATAAATGAAAGAGGTTTCACCTTGTTGGCAGCTCTGGCGTTGGGCCCATTATCTTTCCCGACATTGTGTACTCGAGAAATTAAATTACCTGGTTTCCTGGCTACCTCCCTAATGAATGCCATTAATTAATATGCTTTTCAAAGGAGGAGGTGTATTTATTCTTAATCCAAGGGAGAATCTCTTTCCTGGCCTGCCTGTGAGCAGAGTGCTCAGGTGGGAGCAGGTCGGTCGATTTGCAGGAGGCTTGCCCACATGGGTGCTCCCTAAACACGCCCTTTGGCTCATAACTTGTTTTATAGTGCTTTTTTTTTGCTGGAGGATCTGGTCCCAAGAGCATCCAGGTTAATGAAAAGGATGATTAACTCTGCAGGTGGTGGATCAGTGTAGCAAAGATGTGCTGCTCATGATGCAGTGAGAAGATGGATGGAAAGGCAGCCTGGTTCTTTGGCAGGAATTAGCAAGAAAGTGTGGACCTGACACCCTCTCTCCCTTTTTTCCCTTCAAATCTCCTCTCCCCAGCGGAACTGTCAGCCCTGCATGTGGATGTATATGGGGCTGTTACCCCAAGGTGGGCAAGGGTGTGAAAAGCACCCAGCTTGGAGTTCAGGGGTGGCTTTGATCGTTCTTCTGGATGGAGTAAAATGCGCTCAGCTGGGGAGGAAGAAGATCAGGGCTGGGGCAGTGGGTGCTGGGATGTCCGTCTGTATTGGCTTAAGATGGCACTGGAGTGAGAAGGGGGAGGTTGGGGGATGTTGGGCTGGGATGGTGCCTGGCCTCCACCACAGGCAGTGGGTTTGACAGGGTTGTAGGGAATGAATTCATATGGGCGCAAATTCCCCCTTGTGAGCTGTCCCAGTGCCTTGGCAAGGGAGAAGCTGAGTAGGACCTGGTGCTGCACCTGGTTCCTGGGGCTGTGGTGGGTGGGAGCTGTGCAGGAGCAGCCAGAGTGATGCCAGGGAGGAGCAGCACCCCCAGTGCAGGCAGCAGGGACGTGCTGCATGTCCCTGGGACAGAACCAAAGCCCTCGGGATTGCTGAACCTGCTCTGATTCATTTGGTGCTTCGGCATTGATTAATCCCAGTGATGTCAGTGGTTCAGTTCATGCTTTAAATCTCACCGTGCTCAATACCTCGCAAAACAGAGCTCTTAGGGGTTCTTTACCCCTGCTGCAGTGCCTGGAGATAGCTGCTTTTCTCCTGGCATCCCTGCCCCTTCTGCTGCTGCCTCTCGTTGTGATCTGTGGTGTTCTTCGTTGCAGGGAAGGAACAGTGTCCTTTGAAATGCTTAGAGCTGACGTGAGTCACGGTCTTCTCAGGAAACACTGGGTTTTGTAGTCTTCTGGCAGAACAGCCACATCAGAAAGTTTTAGCAGGCAAGGAAGTAGGTTGATCCCTCCTGGGGGAGACTTAAAATAACCCTGCACAAGATGATGGAGGCTTATGGGTGGGATGCTCAAGTACTTGGTACAGAAGGTGCTCAGAATAACTCTTCCCATGTTTGGTGGCTGGGATAATCTATATTATGATCAGAAGGAAAAGGTGAGTTGCAGGCTTGGTGCTCAGTCTCTTACTCTCTTGCCATCAGCATGACTTGAACTGTTAGCCTTTAAGGGAAGTCTCTTCAGTAGGAATCCAGGTGCAATACCAGTAATTGTAGCTAATGCTTCAGCTAGAGCTGCCTGCACCACTGGTTTAAATAGAAATAATGTCCTTTAAGCTGTTTAGCTGATACTTTAGTCCCTCATGCACTGGAGTTTTACCTGTGTACACTTGAAATTCCTGATCTCCTTATCACTTACTTTCTTATCACTTTGCTAAAAGGCAGTTGGAGAAGCAGTCAAAAGTGTAATAAGTCCCTTTACCATTTTCTCATGTTGCTAAACTCTCTTGAAGAGGGTTTGGATCACATTATTCCCAACCCCCTGTGGCACAACTCCTTTGGTGACAGAGTTTGACTTCTCAGCTTCAAGACCCCTCTGTTTAAGCACAAAACTGCAAATAGAGATTTTTTTTTTTGGGCTTGTATTTGCTGAGTACATGTACACTCAGCTTGGCTTCTTAAGGACACATAATCATGGCCACAATCACAGTTCAATCTGTTTTTAATTGTTGTTAATTAATTCTTAGCAGTATTTAACTCTTGTGAATTAAATTGATTTAAAAAAAGAAAAAGGCATCTCTTTTACCAGACTTACACACTTGTTCTTTTAAGGGTTTGGTTTTATACTAAAAGCATTAAAATGCTTTTCCCCAGACTTGTGGCTTCTAAAATAGCTCATGGTTGTGAATAAACCTAAATGGATTACTGCAAGTTTAACTTGCCAGGTGTGGGCATGGGAACCAGATCCTACATTTCTGGAAGGAGCCTTCAAACTGAAGGCACAGCAGCTCCAGGAGAAAGCAGATGAGGGCATCATACTCCTTATTTCAACTGGAAGTCTCATCAGGGAAAAGACCTCTGGGAAATCATAGAATCACAGAACGGTTTGGGTTGGGAGGGACCTTAAAGCTGATCCCATTCCACCCCCTGCCATGGGCAGGGACACCTTCCACTATCCCAGGTCGCACCAAGCCTCGTCCAGCCTGGCCTTGGACACTTCCAGGGATGGGGCAGCTACAGTAAGGAATTTCTCCCTAATACCCAACCTAAACCCAGTCTAAAACTACCCTTTTTCAGTTTGTTGAGCCTACACTGAGCTCTGTGCTCCTGCAGCTGCTCTGACACCCAGGGGTGGACAGGCAACATTTAGTGCCCGTGTGGCTGTGCCGTGGGAGGTGCAGGTGAGCTCCAGGGGCTGCCGGAGGTGCCGGTGGGGTCTGTGTTCTGATGCCTGTTTGTTCAGGCAGTGGGAGAAAGTTCTGTGCTGTGGAGAAGTCAAACAAATACCTATGGCGACGTGGGTTTAAGATTCTAGCTTCAGTCACCTGTTCTTGAAAGATGTGGCACACATATGTATGTATATATTTTTTTTTCCGTGCAAAATCTGTTAAGAGCCGTCATGCTTTATTCCTGTTTTCAAGGCTTTTTCTTACAATCTTGAGTGAAGCAGTTTCCCTAATCCCGAGCCGGAGATGGCTCTGGGAGCTGCTGGCTTGCGGCTTTTGAGGACTCTGTGCGTTTAAGCATTTCCCTGCTGATGGATGCCTGCGGTTCCCAGGCACCAGGGGCTGCTGCTACTCTCCGTGGGACGCTTAACACCTCGCTGCGTTTTGCTAGGAAATATTTCTCTCGGCTAAACCCCGTTTTACCAGCAGAGGCCGATATGCCCATGTGCTTGGAGGCAGCGAGCTCACGCCGAAACCCACGGGCGTACTAAAACCTTACCAGCCTGCCTGAGATGGTCTCTGCCCTCCAGCATCCCCGAGCTGCCTCTCTCTGGACCCCTGCACCCCACAGATGGGATTCCCACGCAGATCTTGTTATTGGAGTAAAAAAAAAAAAATTAAGAAAAGGTAGTGAATCGGCAGGTGGGGTGGAAGAGAAAGCCACGCTGACGGTAGGCACTGCGAGGTTTGGTTAAACCTGCCATGACTGTGCTGCAGCACCGGCCAGCAGCTCCCCCAGCACCTCCCCTGCCCAGCCCGGAGTAATCTTGTGCACCACTCGTGTGCGTGGCAGAGAAATGAAATGTCTCAGCTAAAGGAATCCTCTGGTATTCGTTTTTACGGCAGTAAATAAATTCATTTTCCGAAGGAGACAGGCTTTGTGAGTATATATATAATAAGTATGTGATGTGCTGGGCTGCAGGGAGTACTTCCAAGAAACTATCCAGAGGTGGGGGTAGAGCCTGCTTTAATGCCAAGAGTAAGAACAGAAAAAAAAAAAGAAATCTGACGCTGCGTGCCTGGTGTTTCAGATGCCCTGTGCAGAGCATCGTGTGCTTCAAACTCACCCAAAGCTCTGGTAACTGCAAGTCAAAGTTGCCCTTTTTTTCTTCATTATACCTCAACCTGACTCCCCACTGGAGCCACAGGGGAGGCAAACTAAACTAACTGGTTCATAAAACATCTGGGAAAGTGCTTTGCCTGTATCTGACCTAAGTCTTGCTGTCTGTCCCTTGCAGCCACTTTCTCTGCCTTCATCTCCATGGGCTGTGTTGGTCACCAAGAGAGCAGTTAAACACAGACCATGCATGCAGATACCAATTTTTGTACTTATTTTTTTTTAAATTGCCCCCAGACTGCGCAAGAAAAATGAAAAAATACAATCTTCCCTAACCCTAAGTGCAGAGCAGCATGTATTGAAAAATAACTTCTGAAACAGGAGGCTTCCCTGCATCTGCCTTGGGAAGGAGACTGGAACAAATGTTTCTGATGTTTCTTTGGGATGTGTCAGCTGTGTTGCATGGCACACAGGTATGGGCATCTGGATTTTATGGTAATAAGTGCAAAATAGGAATAACAGAGAAGAGAATGAACTAAAGAAAAGGTGTGTTGATGCATTGCCTAATATTTATGTAGTAATTTTTGTTATTAATCATATCATTGCCTAATAATCAGTAATTCCAGGTTTAGCACTGAACAGGTTTCCGCACCTTACGATAGAGGTTTACAGGTGAGTCAGGACCTCAAAAAGACAAATTTTGACCACTTGTACTCCACCAAATCTGTTCTAATTCAAGAAGTCTCCCTGGAACATGATGCTCTGCTGGGTTCTGGCCTGAGCCTTTTTGGGAGGGGGGATTTTGGAGAATCTCTTGCTGACTGCAGGGTTAGAGTATAAACCCATATAAATACTGTTGACAGTTGTAACTAATGGTTCTCACCGATAGCTTGGTTGCCTTCCTGGTAGTTCTTTATGCACCAATAAATCCTATTGTTCTCCTCCCAGCTGTTACTCACAAAAAGAACAAAAGCGAGATGGAGCGTTCTCGGCACAATTCTTTTTAATTAAAATGAAACTACAGACGAAGGAAGCGTGTGGAGCAAAGTTGGAGCAAGACATGGCAAATGTCTCTTCTCCCCCATCACTTCAGCCTGCTTGATAGAGGGGATTTATCTCTGGCTTTCACCTGAAATCCTGCTCTACTGCACCAGGACAAAATGAAGTGCAAGACTGGAGTGATCTCAGAGGGATGGTTCTCCCTGGGAAAACTGTCCTGGTGTCCCAGGGTTCTTTTAGTGCCTCAGATCATTCTTCATGACACGTGAGTCATTACTTGCAATATTTCTGCAAAGTAGCTGGGTCTTGGCCCTGGCTGGGGCTGCACCAGCCTGAGGCTGCTCCCAGAGGTGCCATCAGCATCCTGAATCTGAATCTCCCAGTGCACGAGGAGGAAAAGGCATTTCTCCTACTCCAACAGCTCTGCTGTCAAAGGCAGGTAATTTTTTTTTTCTCAGTGAGGTTGGTTTAACATTGGCACAGGGTGCCCAGAGCAGCTGTGGTTGCCCCTGGATCCCTGGAAGTGTCCAAGGCCAGGTTGGACAGGGCTTGGAGCAAGCTGGGATAGTGGAAGGTGTCCCTGCCCAGGGCAGGGGGTGGAACAAGACAAGCTTTAAGGTCCCTTCCAACTCAAACCACTCTGCTGTCAGCATTTTGCTGCATAAAGCTGGAGCTGTTGGGAGCAGCAGCTCTCAGGGACTCGATGTGATGAAGTGTTTACCTACTGAAAACATAACAAAGATATGAGCTTTGCTTTTCGCAGGGATTCCATGGCTTTTATTTTTCTGAAGGCTCCTTTTTTTACCGTGCTGTGGATTTTTTTATTTTTTCTCTTCTTGCTGGAGAGGGCTGGCTTTTCCGCAGCCAAAACCTAAATCCGTCTCCCAAATTTAAGCTGAAATATTTACGCCTGCAATTTCTGCTGTGTGCTGATGGCTGTCCCAGAGAGGGGAAAGGTAACAGTTAGGAATACACTGAGCTGCAGAGCATCTGTCTGGGGAAATGTGCTGCATCATCAAATATCCCTGCAGGATCCCTGGGATCCTTGGGACTGGCAGCGTCCACGTGCCTGGACGGTGCCTTTGGAGCAGTGTGCCCTTGCTGCCTGCTGAGACAGTCGTTCCATGCCTGGTCTCAGAAGTGACACGCAGGGATGCACTATCTGCCTTTCTGCTGCTTTCCAGAAAATAAGGACCTGGAAATAATCAGGTTATTTCAGGCACAATGCACGTCCTGTGGTGCTGACATCCTGGGAGTTTGGCAAGTGGGAGCTGTATCATAAGGGAGAAGAGTGATTATTTTCTTTTCTTTATGATTTTAAGAGCCTGGAAAAGCCATTCTTATGTTTAATCCCGAACCTGTGTTTTAACCTACTTGGAAGCTCTCCCTGGATAATCCACTCTACGACTCTTAACAGAAAGAACTTCATTCAGCAAACAGAGACCATTAAAAACACAGTGCTTTCTGAAATATTATCCACATTAAATTGTTGGAGACTGGTGCCAAACAACTGCTAAGATGGGGGGCACAGACCCACATCAACCCTGGAGCCTCTGGGCCTGGGTGCTCCCCACCCACTTCTTCCCAGGGAGGTGCCACTGCCGTCCTGTGTGGGCTGCACATCCTGCCATCACAACATCTCCTCCCTGTGCTCCTGATAACCTAACACTCCTGCCATCCTCTCCCTCAAGCTGGGTCATGGAAGCCCCCAGTTCTACCTAAGAAGAGTTTTAAATCATGTGCATGAAAGACCCATCATGGATGAAACCTCTGACTTACTGATAGTATATCATTAACCTGGGCAGCTCACCATCAAGCAAATCACATTTAATTTATCACTTGAGGAAGCTGTGGGCTGAGTTATCCCACAGACAGAGTGGGTGGTGGTAGGAGGTTCTGCATCATCATCCTACAGCCTTGCCGTAAATCTAGCTCTTCCATTACTGGGATTTAATGCCAGGCTGACTGCCCCTCTTGCTTTATGTACACTTCATCTCTACTGGAGAAATTCAGGATGGTTTTCTAAACCATAGTTTTTTATTAAACTTAATTTTCTGTGATAAAGCCCATAGCAGCACCTTTGAAGAAGAAAAAAAAGATACTATTTTTCTTCTTTTCTGTTCTCATTCTGTCAGGCTTTAAATCATCAGCTCCTGACTGCAGCTGAGATTGATCCAATCTCATGGTGTTTGTCCTTCCCTTATCTACCATGAGAGCCTGCTGGAACCCAGGGCACAAGTGGGGTGCTGGGCACGGTTTATGCTGCAGTGTCCTTCCAGCTGTGCTGTTACATCATCTATTTTTCCCCTCTCCTTCCTGTGTCTCCTCAATATTTGCCCCTGGAAGCAGTCAGAGGGGCATATTTGTGCTTGTGCTCAGTTATTAATCTAAGTTTTGTTTCTGTTTGGTTGGCCAGCACGGGCTGCTACTAGGGCACCTTGTGTCCAGCACACTCAGTGGCTTCTTCTGACAGTTGTATTTGTTTATTATCGGTGTTTGGAGGCTTTGGTGGTAGATACAGCACAGGAGTGGGCTGGAGGAACTGGGTGCAGGAGTGCATTGCTACTGCCGCGGCATCTCCAGGCAGAGGTCCTGGGGGTGTTTGTCTTTTCTGGTCACTGGCCTGGCTGGCCAAAAGGAGAAAAAAAAAAAAAATCCATGTAAAGTTGAGACCACTGTTATCAGTAAGGTGATCCTGACACCATGAATAATGGAGAGGAAATGCAGACCAGTGAGATATGGTTGCTTGGTGGGTCTCCTTTTTCACCTGCCCATCTGTCTTATAACCACATGACTGGGCAGCACTAAGTAATTTTTCATGAGGTTTCTGAAGCTGCTGCATGCCGTGAGGAGGAGAAATGTCTTTGTTTTCCCCTGCCCTGGGCTGGCATATGAAGGACAAGAAGCATCTTGACCACGTGCCCTCATCTAACCAATTTTCCAGGGAGCTACAAGCTTGATTGGCACGTCCTGATACCCTAGACCCAGATTGTCAACTGACCCTGAGCGGAGGCTGAGGCAGCTCTGAAAAAAGAGGAGAAAGTTCTCAGCACACTCCAATGAATAAATAATAGTAAGGAAAAGGAGAGAGACCCCAAAGACAAGGAAAGGCAGAAGAGAGAGGAAGGTGGCTCAGTCAAGGAGGTGAAGGAAGGCAGGAAGAGGCAGAAAGAGAGTGGAGTTAGGAAGAGACTCCAGGACATATCTACGCTGAGCTGGTGGGGAGGAAGGACATTGTGAAACAAGGGCAGCCCAAGCAGGGAGAGGAGGACTAAAGGAGTTTGGCAGCTGGAAAGCTGGCAGAAGATTAAAGGCAATCCCAGAGTGCTGTTAAAAGGGCAGGGGTGCAAAACAATGACATGAAAGAAAAGACTGAAAAGAACAAAACAGACGAGGAGGAAGAGGAGGAGGAAGAGGAAGAGGAGGTAGTGGAAGAAGTAGCTGAGGAAGATGGGGAAGATGAAAGCCAGGAGAAAAAAAGCAAAAAGAAGGTAGTGGAAGATGTAGCTGAGGAAGATGGGGAAGATGAAAGCCAGGGGAAAAAAAGCAAAAAGAAATCAAAGCCCGAGGACTCAGAGATAGATGGGGAAGTGAAGAAAAAGAAAAAGAAAAAAACCAAGCGAAGAGAGTATAGCAGTGAGGATGAAGATGACTATGAGCACAGAAAGAAAAAGAAGAAAAAAGGCAAAAAAAGCAAAGACAAGAAGAAGAAGAAGGGTGACAAGTCCAAGAAAGGAAAGATAGATGATAATTTTTTGGAGATGTATGAACAGGAGCTTCGGGACTATCATTCGGACTCCTCCAATGCCACAGAAGATGAATACAACAAAAAAAAAGGTCAGCTCCATCTTTCCCCATCTCCCCTCTGGAGCAGGCACTGTTGGCCCTACAAATGCCCTTGCTGGGATCCTTCCTGGCGTGCAGGCACTAGTTTTTCCTATGTGGGTAATATTTTTGTTAAATAATTAGTGTTTTAACTGTTTGAGGTGTCACCGACAGGTTTTGTCTGCACGAGCTGTCCTGTTTACGGAGCCACTTTGCCTTGTGTGTGGTACAGCTGTAATTACACTCTCCTAATTAATATTTGCATTGTGGGGCTGTGCAGAAGCTGTGAGCAGCAGGCTCCCTCTGTGTGAGCAGGATCCATGGCAGACGTGCACGGTCCTGATCATGCAGAAGCAGCAGGAGCGTGGTGGGGATTTCAGCAAAGAGATGGGTGGAAGACTTGGGATTGATGTAGAAGCAAGAGGTCTGGCACACCTAACCTCTGGCTGTTTTAAAGTAACCAAATAGGCTGGGGAAATATAAATAATAGCCTCTAAACCTTAATACTGTGTTGTTACAATAAATAGTCCGCTTGTTTCACAAGCAGACTGTACTTGGTTCAATGCACGGTGAGCTGCGCCTCAAGTCGCACCTGAGGAGGTTTGGATTGGACATTAGTAAAAACTTTCTTCATGGAAAGGGTTGTGAAGCCCTGGCACAGCTGCCCAGGGCAGTGGTGGCGTTCCCATCCCTGGAGGAGTTTAAAAGCCGTGTGAAGGTGTCACTTGGGGACATGGGTCAGTGGTAGCCTTGGCAGTGCTGGGGGAATGCTTGGCCTCAACGGTCTTGGAGGGCTTTTCCAGCCTAAAAGATTCTGTGATTCTGTGACTTAAACTTTAAGATGATTCACTCAGTTTCATGAGAAGACCACGGTGTAGCTCCATGATGAAAAGAAAAAGCCTTGACAGGTAGGAGGATGCTCCCAAGCACAGCGAGGTTCTCTCGTTATCAGGGAGGTGGGTACCAAAGAGGTCGTGGATGCTGAGGGGTGGTACCAGCAACCAGCAACAGGATCTGGGCATGGCTGGGACAAGACACTTCACCTCCCATCGCTGTTTTTTCCCCATCAGTTAATGAGAGTCAAAACACATCTTGTGTGTGGCGGCTGGGAGAACAGAGCGTGCCTAAGGGACAGTAAAGCACTCCATGCTCGTGGTGTGGCTCTAGGTTAACTACGGCTGATGGTTTCTGTAGCGGTGATGAATGGCTGGGAAAAGAAAAATGGTTCAGTTCCTCAGGTGCAGAGAAGTGAGTCCCTCACAGATACGCTGTATTTAGGCCGTGCACAAAACCTGCTTCATTTGTGGTGGCCCTCGAGGGGTAGGGAGGTTGTCCCACATCGTGCTACATTTTTTTACATACTTGAGGAATAACAATTTGCACAGGAGCTACAGAAAACATTTGTAATAATTTCTCCATGGTCTTCTGATATTCGACATTGGGATGAAATTCTTGGCTGTGAGGGTGGTGAGGCCCTGGCACAGGTTTCCCAGAGAAGCTGTGGCTGCCCCATCCCTGGAAGTGTTCAAGGCCAGATTGGACTGGGTTTCAGCTTTTCCCTTTACCATTAACCTGGTAATGCTGCTATTCTTACTATTTTGAATTTTAAAAAGCAGGTTTTTTTTGCGTGACTTATTCAGAGGCTGCTGCTGCTTTTCTCCCAAAGGACCATTGAGTGAAATGACTGTTGTTGGTCAGGCTTTGGGGAACTGTGTGACCTCTGCAAAAGCCTCTCAGAAGATTTGGGGATGTCAGCTGCCTTTGATGCTGGTGAATATTCAGCAGAGATATATTTCAGTCCACAAGCTGTGATTCCTTTTGCTGTAAAAAAGAAAAGAGAGATGTTATAAATGTTTTATAAGCAGGGAGTCAATGGTGCCCGTGTCATCAGATGTCCTCTTTATCTTATTGTACTAGCAAACAAGAGAAGGGATCCCCCCATCACGTTCAATCGATGACTGAAGAACAAGGCAAATCCAGCTCCTGGGGACAGGAAAACAAAAGATATCAGGTGACTGGGTGATAGTGTATCTGAGAAAATTAAAGCAGAGATAGCAGGCATTTTTAACTAAATTGCAGCTGTTGTCCATTCCTGTGATCATGGTGTTAATGAGATTGGTTATTTATTAATAAGTGTTTGCAAAGTTACTTCTACAGTAGAGTAAGGAAAGCTACAGGGAGACTTTATTGTGGCCTTTTGATGTTTACAGGGACTTAAGAGAAAGATGTAGGGAGGCTTTTTACCAAGGGCTGCCACCACATTATGAGGGGGAATGGCTTTCAACTTAGAGGGTAGGTTTGATTGAACATAAGGGAGAAATTCTTCTCTGTGAGGATGGTGAGGCCTTGGCACAGGGTGCCCAGAGAAGTTGTGGCTGCCTCATCCCTAGAAGTGTCCAAGGCCAGGATGGAGCAACGTGGTTTAGTGGAAGGCGTCCCTGCCCATGGCAGGGGGTTGGAACTGGATGATCTTCAAGGTCCCTTCCAACCCAAACCATTTTTGAGCTGCCAATAACAGTGCAAATGGCCCGTTGTGTAACAAACATTTAATCAGTGCAATCAATGGCTTTAAAGTGCAGTAGGTATCCAGAGAGTGTTCCCACAGCTCCCTGGCTGACCAAACCACCATTAAAGCTTCTACAGGTGACAGATGCCTGAGGTTCAGGTGTCTTTCAGAGACAAACTCTTTGGAGGAACTTGCCTCTTTTTTTTCCCAAACCTTTCTCTTGATATCTCAGGTCTTGTCTGTGATAGGGAAGAGTGAGACTGGCATGATTGTTTATCCTCCCGCTTAGGTTTGTGATCACAGAATTGTAAAGGAAGGGACCAAATGTCTCTGTTTTCTGGGTCATTCCCGCCAAAGCCACGGATATCTCTGTGTTGGTAGGAAGAAAGAAAATGTTTCTCTTTCCAAACTCGCTTTCATGCCATTAAATGTGTCTTCCCTCTGGCTGAATCAGTAGCTGCCACCTTGGTGAGTCCAGGCCCGGACATGCACAGGGTGTGGCAGATGGTGGAAAGCTCCTTCCTGTCCCATGTCACAGCAAAGTGCTGATGACTCAGGAGACCTTCAAGCTTCCTTCTTTGATGTGGCTCACCAAGAGGCATAACTCACTTCAGAGGATAACAATCCACTTTTTGGAGGTCCTAATGATGGTAAAATTCTCTATTTTTCTTTGCGCCCCTCTTTTTTTTTCTTCCTACCAAGTTTCAGAAATTGATATTATGGATATTATTATGGATATTATCTGTAAGTGGTGGAATCTCCATCCCTTGAAGTGTTCAAAAGAACATATAGATGTGGCACTTGGGGACATAGGTTACTGCTGGGTTTGGCGGTGTCAGGGAATGGTTGGACTCAATCGCCTTAGAGGGCTTTTCTAACCTCGAGGGTTCTGTTATTCTCTGCAACACTGCTGCTTTGTCCTTCTTGCACAGCGGGTCAAGCTGGGCTTCAGTGATCTTAGCAGTATAATAATCATAACATGAAAAAAGCTGCTCAAGAAATGCGGGTTTTTGTTAACGCGTTGCCTCAAATGGTGACGGAAAGGGGAAACAGCCACCGCTGATTTGTAAATGGATATGCAAGCTGGTCATCACTTCCTTTGATGTGTGACATTGGATTTATTGTGTTGTATTTATCACACCATGGTCATGACCGTGTTCCTTCAGCAACTGCTGCAGAGGGTTACGCAGGAAAAGCATTCAGGGCACGTTGAATTTATTGTTAATTTCTGTTCAATGCAATTTAGCAGTGGGGTGGAGGAGGTGAGCAAGTGCTGTGTAGTGGCCAGCTCTGTCCCTGTGCTCTGCACAGAACTGCAGTCAGGTTTCTCAAGCTTTTATGGCAGACAACCATCAGTTGCAAAATCACCTCGTGTGCACCCTGTGCCCACTGATCTTCCCCAGCTGAGGCTTTGATTAATATTCTGAGTCAGGATGAACAAGGACCCCTCTTTGGAAGACAGATATTATTTTTCTCCTTGACACTAAAATGAGCTTGGGTTTTAGGCATAAAACATTCTGAGAAGAGCTTTGTGCCAGTGGCAATTTTATGTCTTGTGATCCAGTGGGAGATGCAAACTGTGCTACCGAGAGAAGGTGGTGCTGAACCCTCCTTGGAGTTGTGGATCTCAGCTGCTTGCCTCCCAGCACTTTTCATAGCTGCAAATGACCACAGAAAATATGAATTTTGAAAAGTCTAGATAATTTTAAATGTTTGTTAGATGTGAGTACATGTCTGGAATAGAGAAGGCTTTGGAATGACTCAATTGAGTCTTCCAGTACCTGAAGGAAGCCTACAAGAGAGGTGGAAAGGGACTACTTACAAGAACCTGACGTGACAGGACAATGGGGAATGACTTCAGGCTGAGAGAGGGTAGGTTTAGAGTAGATATTAGGAAGAAATTCTTCTCCGTGAAGGGGGTGAAGCACAAGATCTCCCATCCCTGAACATGTTCAAGGGCAGCTTGGATGGGGTTTGGAGCAACCTGGTCTAGTGGAAGGTGTCCCTGTCCATGGCAGGGGGCTTAGGACTGGGTTGTCTTTAAGGTCCTTTCCAATCCAGGCCATTCTGTGTTTCTATGAACTATCATAGAAGTTCACTATTGTGTGACAGAACAAGCCAATATTAAATTAGTTGTGATACTGAAGTGCTGATTAGTCTCAGGAGCACTTGACAGTAATTTTTATGTAGGTGCTAAAAAAATCTTTGTGCCTGTCTGTTAGACACCCCTGCTACACACCTGTGTAGTCCCACTGGAGAACTGAAGTTGCCTGGAGGCATCATGCTGAAACAGGGCCTTACAAATTGGAAATGAGTGATTGAAATGCAGGGAGAGGGGCTTTGCAAGGAATCACAGCAGTTCTTCACAGTCCATGATGAGCCACCGACTCTGAGCAGGGATGTCACTAGTCACTGGTATGGAAAATCAGTGTCATAGAGCAGATGAATGCAAATAAACCTTCTGGAGCAAGCTCTTGCTGGTATCTGGAGGTTTGCAGATGTCACCTTTCCTTTGCAGGTGTGTGTTTGGCCAAGTGCAGGCACAGAGCTGGGGGGAGCGAGCACTTGCGCTCCCCCACCTCTCCCTCTGCCAGGGCAGGACCCCAAGCATATGCAGAATTCATTCTTGTTAGGCACACATGATCCATTTGGGATGGCTCAGTCCAGCTGGCAGCACCAAAAACAGCATCGAGGAACAGCTGTGGGTGCCAGGCTGCCAAACGCACGGCACAGCTGATGTGAAACCCACACCCGCGAGCAGGAGCCGCAGCTTCCCAGCACTGCTGCTCTCCTCACACCCAAAACAATCAGACATGAATGGAGTGGCGAGTTCAGTTTTATGGAGCTCAGTTTTATAGCCTTAATTGCCTGTGGGTACCTTTTTGATTGAGTGTTTGGGTTTGGACTTGAATAGAAAAATACCTGAGAGCTCCTGGAGAGGAACTGAACGAGTCTGCACTGAGAAATAGATGTTAAATGCAGATCAGTGTGTTCAGTCCTAGATATGTTCCCCCCAACCCTTGCATCTCAGCAGTCTGGATTCAATTATCTGCTGCATCCAAGGAGCCCTCTCCGATGAAGACGACCTTTAGAGGATGCAGGACTAGAACTTGATCACATTGGAATAATTCAAGAATATTTGGGGGTTTTTATCTTTCCCTTTTCCCTTTTTGCTTGTACCCCTCTTCCCTTTTCTCTTTCCTCCCTTAAGAATCAAGATTCCTATGTCTTTAAAATGTCCAAGCTTTGCCTGGGTAGCTTTTCATTCTCTGGCTGCAGAAAGACAACTGAAGAGATGCTTTTGCTCACAGGTACAGCAGTTCCTCCACTGGTACATCAAAATTCAGGTTTCAGGACTGCATTGATATTTTAAGGATCATTAGTTTTGTTCCCATTTATACTTTGTTAAATATACATCTTCTAGGCCCTCTGTGAAGCTGTTTATCATCCTGTCCCTGGGAGTTTGGACTAGTATCTGAATACTGTTCCATAAAAACAGCAGAATTGCCTCCATCTGGATGGAAAGTCTGGGCAAAAATTAATACTGAGCTACAAGTGGCTAAGCACAGAGAGAGGGCCAGGGCAAGCCAGTATTTCATTCCAGCACAGGTCAGTCCTACAACCTCAGGTGGGGTGGTTTATTCATCTGAGCCCCAGGAAAGCAGAGACTCCTGGTGGGTTTGGTGTCAAGAGCCTCTGATCACTGTTGGGATGTGGTGATTTACTGAGGGCTTGTTTCAGCTGTCAAAGATGCAATCAGGATGTAGCTTCCAGATTCACAACATGTTTCTGCCTGGTTAAGGCCTCCTCTTGGCTCACTATTGCTGCTCCAAGAAATATTTATTTATTGTCAGTGCCTTGTGGGTGCAGCTATTTCTCCAGGCATTGTCAGAGGTGTTTTTCTTCCTTGCAACACAATGACACAAATACCTGAGTGGCAACACTTAAAGAAAGAGTGAAAATAATAATTGTGCCTTTTGTTGATGGATTTACGTGTACTGCAAGACAGGTTGGACACGTATCACTGAGCAGTTGTGCATTGTTGCTGTAATTGACTGTGGTTGTTGGAAACTAGGTCTTTTTGGTACTTGGTCACCTGATGTTCAGATCTGTTGTATTTTTCAGCATCAGTCTGGGGTTGTCCGTTTTACAGACATCTGTACTGTAGTAGTATCTCAATCAGACTTTCTCTGTGAACTGTAAGTGTTAATTAGGACATATTTGTAAAGAAGGCAGAGGTAGGAGGTGGGAAGTTTATATCAATTAACTTTTTTAAAATTCGTTTTAAGGTGCTATTTGAATACTAGTAACTCTATGTCATGAGTACTTAAATTGGGGAGTTGTTATTTATTCCTAGAATCATAGAATCCTGGAATGGTTAGGGGTTGGAAGGGACCTGAGAGATGACATAATTCCAATGCTCTGCCATGGGCAGGGACAGCTTCCACTAGACCAGTTTGCTCCAAAACCCACCCAACCTAATTCACAACAACATCTAACAATGCTCATGTAAATAAATGTAGGTAACACACGTAACTTACATTTACTACAAACTTCCGTCAGGCATCATTCCCTGCTTAGGCCAAGCACCAACCCGAAACACTACTAGAAATCAGCTCCCAGGAGCAAAACGTGTTGGTTCCTCACCCAAGAGCTGCCGAGGGTGCGGTGTCCCCTCGGGCTTGCAGGCAGTGTGCCTGCTGCGGGGCGGCTGTCCCTGCTCACGGTGCCACCCAGGCCTCACCTGCTGGTGGCTTTGCCAGCTGTTGACTCGGTGGCTTTGCCAGCTGTTCCCTCCCGAACACATTCCTGTTGGATTCAGCGCCTCAGGCCAAGCAGTTTTGAAACATGTTATTGTGGGTGTGTTTTTCTCTGTGAAAACAGCTCAGCCGTTCCCCAGAAAAAAGCTGTAAGGAATGTCTTGCCTTGCTCGTGTCAGGGAACATCCAGCATCCAACACCTGCGATGCCTCCAGGCCAGAGATGCTAGGCAGGAGTGGGCAAAAAAAGAATCTTTGAAATTGCTGTTCCTCCTACCTGGATATTGGGGTCAGGGCTGGCAGCAAGGAGAGCATCTCTCCTTGATCTTGGTTTTTCTGCGCCTAAGTGACTCAAAGAAGGTGGGGATCTTGTTAGAGCTTGGTGACACAGAATCATAAAGCCAGAGAATGGTTTGGGTTGGAAGGGATCTCGAAGATCATCTAGTCCCACCCCTTGCCACGGGCAGGGACACCTTCCACTGTCCCAGGTTGCTCCAAGCCCCGTCCAACCTGGCCTTGGACACTGCCAGGGATCCAGGGGCAGCCACAGCTGCTCTGGGCATCCTGTGCCGGGGCCTCCCACTCCCCAATATCTCATCTAACCTTGGCCTCTGGCAGGGAAGCCATTCCCCCTTGTCCTGCCAATCCAGGCTCTTGTCCAATGTCTCTCCCCAGCTTTTTTATAGGCTCCCTTCAGGTACTGGAAGGCTACTAGAAGGTCACCCCAGACCCTTCTCTTCTCCAGGCTGAACTATCCCAATTCCTTCAGCCTTTCCTCATAGGAGGGGCGCTCCATCCCTCTAATCACAGACATGATAGGCAGCAGGGAATTACTTCCAGCTGCATTCTGCAGACGCGTTGCTCTACCGCAGACTTTGCTCAGTGCTGCAGATAAAATCGATTTCATGTTTTACCCAGGCTGTGTTATACACTTCCCATTGGACAGAAATTCCTAATGTTCTTGTCAATAGTGGTGACTCAGAGACACCCCATGTCCCGGCAGGTCCTTCTTGCCTCCAAGAGATGATGAAAGAAATGGAACAGGTTTCTGTTGTGTGTCTCTCCCCTGAGGCGCAGTGTTTTCCTCCAACACAATTTAAGCTTGAATAACAAAGATGTTGATTGCTAAGCTAATTCTGCTTTACTGTTCCAGCAAAGAACTAAGGTGGTTTTTCCTGGTAGCTTTCAGGCAAAAATACTCTTTAAGTGATAGCTGGAGCACCAGATGAATCGAGTTTGGCTTCCTACAGTGCATGAGAATGAAATGTTGATTTTTGCAATAGCTGATGAAGTAAAACACACTCCAAACCATGACTACTCTGCCTGTGGGAACAGGCAGGACACTATTCAGCTTTGGATTTATACTTTAAGAGATAAATGATATTTCAGAGATCAAGATAATGATACTTGTGTGTACCAGAACTAAGTTTGCTTAGGAAAAACCTCCCTAATTCATGCCCGTGACAAGTCTCAAAATGCAAGATGCTATTAATTCTGCAATTCCTTGTATAAACTATGAATAGCAAAATGTGTAACAGTGTGCAACCAGTCCAAATATTTGTGAAAAAAAAATCCCTGTCTTTTGCTTTGAATAATTAATTTGGCATCCATGCCAGACTCAAAAGCTGCTTTCCATGAAGCTTATAAAGAGCAGGCAATCTCTCATAGAGTGAGAGGCCCAAATCTGCTCACAGTTTTGAGGTACGAATCCAAAGCCATTGTGCTCAAGTCAATGGAGTTAGTCAGGATTTGCTTCAGAGAGAATGAGAGGAGAATTTGACTCATTTTGTGTATGACAAGAGATTATTGCACAAATTGTGGCTTGCTAAAAACAAACAGGCTCCGATTTAAAAGGCCCATCTTTGTGGTGGGTAAAGGATGGTCCTGATTAAACTGCAACCATAATAAGTATTTAACTGATGTGTTCACATGCACAGAACATCGTTTTGTCAAACATAACCTGTAACAGCCAGCACAGACCCTTAAAAACTTCCAAGTATTTTGCATAAATGTCAAGGTACTCTTCAGGTGCTCCAAGACAAACACACTCCGAAGTGCTTCAGTAGAAGCCAGAGTGATTGGTGCTTTGCATGAATCAACATGAAGTGAATATTGAGAATAATCAGTGAATTCCCAGCTGGAAGTGCAGTGAAGTGCAAACAGCCATTAGTGCTGCTGAGGTAAATGCATCCTGCTAAACAGATGCATCTGAAGGTAGCTCTGAGAGCCATAGCTTCAAAGAAGTTGGTGTTGATTTGGGTTTATATTCAAGATGAATCACAGAATCCACGAATGGCTCAGGTTGGAAGGGACTACAGTGGGTCCCATCTCCTTGCTCCAGCAGGATCATCCCAGAGCAGTGGCACAGGATTTTGTCCAGGTGGTTCTGGAATATCTCCAGTGAGGGAGACTCCAAACCCCCTCTGGTCTCTGTTTCAGTCCTTGGCCACTGCACAGTGAAGAAGTTCTTCCTCATGTTCAGATGGAACTTTCTGAGCATCAGGTTCTCTCTGTTCATCTTGTTCAACTGCTCTGCATCACTGAGAAGGGCCTGCTCCATTCCCTGACACATCCTTTCAGAAACCT
The DNA here is from genome assembly GCA_014706295.1 of Lycocorax pyrrhopterus obiensis. Taxonomy (NCBI): domain Eukaryota; kingdom Metazoa; phylum Chordata; class Aves; order Passeriformes; family Paradisaeidae; genus Lycocorax; species Lycocorax pyrrhopterus. The sequence goes on from JACSVZ010000014.1 coordinate 1,887,943, forward strand.
GTGGTTTCTACTTTCCCTCCTCCTTCCCCAACCCCCTCACCATCTTTTCTGTCTTATTTCACCTGCTTAATCATTCTTGTGGCACAACCTTAAATTTTTTTCTACCAAGGGCCAGTCTTGCTAGACAGAAATTAGGCACCAGCTCAGTTCTCCATATTCACTGCATGAGAACGTGACCTGACAGGACCTGCAGTCACTGCCATAATTGATGCTGAGCAGTTCCATGTTGTTGGAGTCAGAAAAACCAGAATTTATCAGCCAAAGCACTCTTCTGTCATGGAAATACTCCTTTCTTGGGCAGCTAAGGGAAGTTTCCATGTTCTTGGCTAAAGCATCCCAGTCTGCACTTGTTAGTGTTTACAGTTTTACAGTAATTTTAGGAGTCATTTTGAAGCAAGTGTTTCTCTACTCTCCACACTGAATGGACGGATTTATATTAGCCCACTTTGTATTTATCATCTCCTTCGAGGCAGGGAAACGGATGTGGATGTTTCCAGCAGAGATGCAATGTAACTTGATAAACTTGATACTGATTTTATGCTGTCTATATCCTGCACTTGAAATGACCATTTCTGAATGCTTATTTTCAACAAAGAAAGTACTGTCTGTAATTTCCCTTATTGAGCTTGTATTTGCCTGAGAAAAGCAGTAATGGGTTTGCAGTTCATAGCAGATCAGCCCTGTTTAGCTTGCTGGAACTTCCACTGGCTCCTGAAGCCTTCGCGCTGGATAGCTGAGCAGTGGAGTCAGCTGGGGATTCAATATCTACCAGAGGAGATAAGTGAACTAAATTCCACTTGATTGAGATAATATTTGGAACAAAAGAGCCTGTATCAGTAAGTGTATTAAAGCTTTGTATTGACTCTGCCCGGCCCATTGGGAGAAAAGCAAGATTTGGAGACTGGGCTGAAAGTCAAGCATTCCCATACTAACACTTTGGATTTCTGTAACTTGGCCGTGATCTGAGCACTCAGAGTAGACTTACCTCGACCTTGGGGCGGGGTTGTTTGCCACCTACAAGCACCTCGATGTAGGTGTCTTCCTGTGAGCAGAGGCCCACAGAGACTGATGATCAGACTGGGGTCCAGTACTCTCTCTCTTGCTTTGGTGGTCTCTCTCTGGGGCTCCTCTACCCAGGGGGTGTGATAAACTCATCCAACACTGCTAGGAAAAGCATTAAGGAGCACCACAGAACACGGAGTGATTTGGGTTGGAAGGCACCTCTAAGAATGTTTAATTCCAGGCCTCTGTCATGGGCAGGGAAACCCTCCACTACCACCAGGTTGCTTCCAGGACCCACAACGGGAGCATCTGAACGCTGGCTTCATGACCTGACCTCTTGTGTGAAGCTTGGGTGAAGACATTTGGGGATCCTGTCCATGTCTGAAGGGAGGTGAATGACCAGTGAAAATGTTTGGAGACGTGGGAATGTCATGGTTTACACCTTATGTGTGACCAAAAAGGATAGAGGGGCATCATGGGTGCAAAGCCATCCATCCACAGAGAGGCTGAAGGCCTCTGCCAAAGTACACCTCAGTATGTAAGAACAGCAGGAACATGTACAAGGAGTTGGTATTTTACTTCACAGAAGCCAAAAGTTATTGCAAAGCTCTGAAGAATGTTTCAAGTCCTTTGGGCTACGGTGGGAAAACCATGAACTCTTGAGGAATGCAGCTGGTAAAAGACTGAAGCGTCTGCTTATGACTGGGGTCTCAGCTGACTCTGTGGAGATGTCAAAGGGGTTGAACCAGCCCTCCCAAACTCCACTTCGAGAGCAGGCTATTTTGAGGAGCCAAACGTTTCCCTGCTACAAGACTCAGTGGTGTCAGACAACTAAAAACAAAGCCACTACATACTGATATTTCATCGATTAGTAAGGGACTTTGGGACTAGTAAGGGACTTTGGGGATGCACTCGGAAACTTCAAGGGTCACCATAAAATTCCTGTGGGTGCTCTCTTTATTTGCACTCAGTGGTTGCTTCCACTGAGGAGGAGTCTGAAGAGTAGGACACAGCCAAAAGTAGAGTGGTACACCAAAAGCTTATTCTATCCTGAAAACTTTGCTGTAATTTTTCCTTAGCTGCTGGACTGGGTGTCCTGGTCTAGGGGAAAGTGTCCCTGCTCCTGGCAGGGGGGCTGGAATGAAGTGATCTGTAAGGTTTCCTTCAACCCAACCATTCTGTGGTTCTATGCAATCTTAAACTGGCCATGTACATCAGTGTCAGAGGGTGGAAAAACAGAAACCTTTGTATTTTTTAATTTGTAAAGAAATATTGCAATTTTGCTACGAGTTGGTTTTTGGCTTGCTTTTTTTTTTCCTTTTACCCTTCCATTTGACAATATAAACAGGAAAAATTATTTCCTTTTAACTTTGCCCGGTAGTGCGTATGTGTTTTATATGAAACTGCTGCAAGTGGAAGAAAAGTGAATGAACAGGTGGCCAAACTTGTTTACACAGTGGCCTGCTAGAAACGAATCAGGATATTCTGAAGAATTTGGGTGGATATTTGCCATCAGTGGAGGCATTTTGAGGGCTGGCCTCTTAGCACCATGGAGGGAAATCTTTGGTGAACATTAAGGCCCATGATCCAGAAAATAATCATGGGGGTGGACTCTCCATGAGAACTCAGATCTTTTGAGAGATGGAGAGTGTGAAAAATAGGGACTCAAAATGGGAAGATTAGAAATATCATGAGGCCATCCAAAAAGGAAGTAAAGAACTTGGTGGGAAAATGTATGAAATTTGTATGATATCAGAGAATTTAATTTCTGTATTTTCCTAATGTTCCCTTTCAAAACTGGAGCACTGAAGTAGTAAATTTGATCCTTCTAACCTAGATGCCAGCTTTGGTTAGATAACTTCCACAGATATTAAATTTCAAGCTTTTTAGTTAATTCAGTTTTATCGTCCTAAATCACAAAATACAAGATGTTTATCCTGGAGGGTGGTTATGAAATGCCACTAACCTACAGTTCTTGTTGACCTATGTCATGAATGCTGTTTCCAGCAAAGGGCCTGGGGTACAAAAGGCTGATCCCTACCCCAGCTCAGTAGCCTTTTCTGCCTGCTGGGCCCTCAAGCTGCAGAGCAAATATGACCCCCCTTAGTTGTCAGGGGCTGATAAAAAATTAAAGGAAAAAAAATGCAAAAAAGGAAACAATCCTGAATCTACACTGCTGAACTTTCACGCCTTTGAAGGAAGTGGCTAAATAATCTGCATTTGTCTCCTGCCTTTTCCAGAAGCAGCTGGCATCAGTATTAGTATTAAACTTTAATTTGCTTCCTGCAAAGGAAATTATGGGCCCTGCATCCATGACATCACTGGAAATCCGCAACATCATTTATTTGCACAGCTGCCCGTCCAGCTGTAGTGCTGGAGAAGGGGTGGCAGTGCTCCTTCCCCCTTCCAGCAGTGCACTGTGACGTGTCAAATGCAGTGATGTGCTGATGTCACCAACCCAGACCTCCTTTTGTCCCTCAGTGCGGAGTTAATTAAAATGCTGTTAACCACAGTGTATACCTGGTGACGACATGAGCTAATCAAGCAGGGCTCAGCACATCTGCTCTGGTATAAACTACTCATCTGCGTGCTGCCTGCCCACTGTGGTGCATGGAGGCTGATTTTGGGGTTGTGAACCTAAAGTGCGGCCCATCTACTCAGGTTGTCATTTTTTTGCAACTGTGAGACTCCCACTTCAGAAATCAGATGAAGGATTTGATTTTTATGGGGGGAAAATTGTGGCTCGCTTCTGGTTTTGTCTTAGACAATGTCCTTGTATCCCACCACCTCACCTGCTAAGGACTGAAAAGTGAGAGTAGATCAGTCCAGCCTACAAATCCTGTGAGGAAATTAGGATTAGATGTATAGATGAGGTGATGTCAACACCTGCACAGGTGCAGCAGACAAGCTCAAGAATGGGTTTACTCGATGGGCAGGTTTAACACGGCAGCCTCTGCCACATATAACCTATAAATCCTAGCACTTCTCTAGCGGTATAAAAAACTCACTAGAAAAACTGTCTGAGCTTTTGAAAGGTCTCTGGCAACTTACAAATTGTTGTGCTGGCTGGTTTTTTTCCTCTTTTCACATGAAAAATGCCTGCATGCCAGCACAAATTTGAACACGACCTCACCCCTGAAACCTAGAAAGAGGTCAAATTTTGCTAAGGCTCTGTGGAGAAAGACAAGACAATGCCTAAAGGTCCTTTTCCCTAAAAAAGCTTAGAATCATGGAATCACTAAGGTTGGAAAAGATCTCCAAGATCATCAAGTCCAACGTTGACCAAACACGACGTTGTTAGCTGGACCAGGCATGAAGTGCCACATCCAGTGGTCGAAGTTTGCAGAGGGATGCTGAGCTGTAGCTGCCACTCTGGCAGGGCCTGTAGGAAGCTCTGGCAGTGATAAATACTTCCACGGCACAGATAAGTCATAATGCTCTTTGAGATGATCAGGCGTAAAAGGCTGCTCTGGATGAGCACAGCAATATTATAACGTAAGCCGGCTGTTTCGGAAGCGGAGCCGATGCAGCCGAAAAGCCCTGGAGCGATCGGCAGTGACTCACCGGGGCAGGCTGGATTACAAATCTCCCTCCTGCTAATGGCTAATGCAAACACGTCGTCTGTCTCTCCCCGCTATGCCAAACATCTCCCGTTGGCATGTGGGAATGCTAACAGGAGGAAGGTGAAATGAAAACACTGCTCATACGTATTACTCATGTGCAAGCTGTGGATCCCATATTTTTCCTGGGTTTTTTTTTTTTTTTGCAAACAAATCTCCTCTTCCTTTGTAAATGAAATACACCAAGCCAAGGGCTTCTTAAAATGTTGCCGAGCGCAGATCACAACTTACTGTACTCGTTACAATAATGTCCCCTTTCGGTCCTGTTTACATTCATGGGAAGGGGAGATTAAGAAAATATTGCATTATTTTTTTTTGTCTCGTTGCAATAGAGCTGATGGAAATAAAGAATACTTTTTAATCATTTTTACATGAGTGGCCTGCATTTCGCTCTTTTGGTTGAAATGGTGATACAATTTCTTTTAAGTGATGTTTTGAAGGAAGAGTGTTTTTGTGGAAAAACATTTGATGCTCAGAACAGAGTTACAATACATTTTTTATATCTTTTGAACATATATAGAATAGAATAGATATGTGAATAGAATAGACTTGTGAGTAGTGAGGGAGAGATGGACACTAACAAAGTGTGTAACAGTTCTGATGCACCCATGAAGAGGGACATTTTTACACCATTAGTTATGAGAAATCCCGTACTTAGCAGTCAGTTTGTGCAGGATGAAATTATGAAACTATAGCCTTTCCTCCAGCTTATAGGTCTGAGGTTGAAATGCCATCATTAGATAATGAACATCATGTTGCCTGAAGCCGAAAAGGGCCACCAGGGTGCTTAGTTTGGCCACAGGCAAAGTTTTGTAATTTCTTCCATTTCCTTCTGTGTTGAGCCAACCAAGACATGTCCTTCAGTAAGGCAACCTGTTTTCAAGCCTCAGGTCTTGTTCTAGCATCACTCATCATCCTAAGAAATGTATGTCTGACTGTTATTTGAATCTGTCTAACTCTGCCTTTTGGCCATTGGATCTTGTCATGCCGCTTGAGTAAAAGGTGCTTTTTGACTTGTGTGTCCCCCAAGAAGATATATATGTGTGTAAACAAAGTTGTCACTCAGCCTGCTACCTGGAAAGATAAATAGATATAGCTTTGAGAGTCTAATTTAAGCGTTTTCCTACCTGTTGTCAGAGGATTTAGGTTGTTTATCAGGAAAAGGTTCTTCCCCCAGAGGGTGTTGGGCACTGAACAGGCTCCCCAGGGAATGGGCACGGCCCCAAGGCTGCCGGAGCTCCAGGAGTGTTTGGACAATGCTCTCAGGCACAGGGTGGGATTGTTGGGGTGTCTGCACAGCCAGGAGTTGGACTTGATCATCCTTTTGGGTTCTGTGAGAGACTGGAAAGATTGTCTTGTTGAGGGAGCTTTTTTGGGGTCTTCCAGCTCTCTCCCAATTCAGGATATTCTGTGATTCTCCTCATGATTTACCATTTTGTCTTTGGTAAAATCTCCAGAACAACCAAAACACAAAATTCCTGGCTGTAGCGATGTCTCAGCTTCTGTACAAACATCTTATCAGAGCAAACAGGAGAGCGTGCGTTGGGTTGACATGTGCATAAATGAAAAGCGGCTCAACAGCTTTAACACTTCACGTAAATTCATCTGCTCTGTGTAACACATGCACATGCATTACGGTAGGCAAGGCAGTGTGTTCACAGAGAAGTGTTTCATTTGCAGCAAAATCCATCCTAACTCAGTCCCTCTCTGCCCATGGACGGAGAGTCTCCAGCAGTTTTGTTGGCTGTGATGATTTTCGAGAGCTGGGCTCACTATGCCCGGTCCAAGAGATGGGTTTGTTTGGGCGGTGGGTGCCTAGATCCATCCCTAAGGTGTGTCCATCGGCTCAGGTTTGGTGATGACTTGGATCTATAAAGTACAGGGTGAGAGTTTCCTCCTCTTATCCTGATGGTTCTTTTCTGCTTCCACAGTTTACGAGGTGGTGACAGTGACAGGAGATGTTCGGGGAGCAGGAACCGATGCCAACGTCTTTGTCACTCTCTTTGGAGAGCACGGGATCACTCCCAAGACTCATCTCACCAGCAAGTAAGTGCCTGGAAGGAAATCTGTATCTTGAGGCCTCTCCTTCAGGGACTGTTAAAGCATTTTGATGAAACACAATATCATTCTGATGGATGCAGAGGGAATAAATCTATACAGTATTTTAAGATCACCAGGGAAATCTGAATTTTTGCCACTGCGCATTTCCTACCCAATCCATTGCAAACCTGCATTCCCTTCTGTAGGTGGAAATCCACGTTATGTAAGGCTCGTACTTGCAAGGTGTGGGGATGTTTGCTTTTCTTAGAGCTTAATATAGGAGCTCCCAATTTAGGAGCTGAGAATATTCATTGCTTGTTGGAGTGGGCAGGATGGGCTACATTCCCATGCCTAGATCCCACGGAGGTCTCCATGCTAGTCAGGTACAGGCAGAAGTGTCCTTGAATGATTCTGAAGAGTAACTCAGTGGGTTTGATGTTGATAGATAACCACCTACAACCAGCCATAGGAAATATGAGGCAAGCAGAAAAGGAAGAATTTAAGCTGACTCCTAATTTAGACTGCTTCCATCCTATCTGCTATATGCCTTGCTGCACACCACTGTAGTTGCACATCACTCTGGTGGCCCTGTTCTATTTTCCTCTAGCTGATGTCAACACCTATGGATGTGTCTTCTCATTCCTTATCAGCATATTGAACTCAGTAGGAGACATATTTTATAATTTAAGAACCTATTAAGAGGCTTTTGACTCTCTAAATAGCTTTAATTTTTTTTCTTTTTTTTTTTTAAATTTAAAAATTGAGCATCAGGGTCAGCAGGAGCTCATTTCCCATGAAAGCAAGATGACTTTTAACAAAGTACCAGCTCTGCATGTACTAATTTCCCCTTAGTCAGGCAATTGCACTAAGATAAAGCAGAAATCCCTTCTCCAGAGGGTCTAGGAGAAGCTGTGTGTCTCTGTTTTTTCAGTGTGCTTATTGTTTTGGTATTCTTGATAATGTGTTTCAGAATTATTAATCCTGTGGTAATGTCACACGGTAACTTCACATTTTCTCCATTTCTACAGCACCGACAAGAGGTACCTGCAGCTATTTTAAATTTTACCCTCAAAAGAGCTTCTCTTCCCAGTGAAACAACTCAAACATGAGAGTCTGTAAAGAAAATGATATGGGAATGGTAAAGAAAATACATGAAATTTCAGCCCTGTTTGCCATATTTGAAATTCAGAAACCAGAGGTTCTATTATCCCAGAATCCCTAGAAACACCAAGGAGAGCTTCCTGATTGTATATTGCATGTCTATATGAAATGCTTTGTTCCTGTTGTGTGATTTTCATCCAGACATCCCAACGAACTGACAAAGCAGAATGCCATTTTTGTTGATTTAACAGAAAAGGAAAACGAGGCAAGGACCTAAAAGGGTTCCATAGCAGGTCAGTGACAGAGCTGGGAGCAGCAGCAGCAGCTCTGCTGGGGAAAGAGCCTCTAGCCTCCAAACCTGCCTCATAGTATTTGGCAAAGCCATCAAAGCAACATCTGCTTTCCAGGGAGTTGTCTTGTGGTCAGCATTTACATAAATAGCCACTTCACTGGGAAAGCAGCCATCTGCTCGTGGCTATGGAAAGAATCCAAATACTACCCTAAAAAATTAATAAATATACTCGGTGCCCTTTAGAGAAGAAGTCAAGATGTGTCCATAACAGATTTTTCAGTCAGCTGTGGCATTAAGCATGCTACTGGTTGTGCAGGAGGTCTCTGCTGGCACTTTGTTTAATGCCTGCTCTTTCCTCTTGCTCTCACCACTTTTATTTTCTGAAAGGGAAAAAGAAAGGACACACAGATTATTTTAGGTTGCAGCAGCAGCACTCTGAGCTTGTTGAGACCTGAGTTAGCATTTTGGGCTTGGTCCCTGTTGCTGCAGAGAGCAGATGGCTGAGGTGTGGAAAGCAAGGATGAAAGGCTCGGGAAGCCAACCTTCTGCAGTTCAGGGCTCTTGAAACTGGTCCCGTAGGAGGTGACCGCTAGAACTGCAACTACAGCTTTCCACTGGGGGTTTCCCAAACATCAGCAAAATTTCTGTGTCTCTAAGCAAAGTCTGGCGCGTTACAGTGCTCCATCGAGGAACGGTGAGAAAAAAATCTAGTCTGGATGTAGGAGTGCCTGCAGACCTGCTTAACTGATAGTCTTGTCTCCTAATTATGAAGCAAACCATGAAATAGTCAGTTTGTCCCCCCCCAAAATTTGTTATGCAGCTTTGTGAATATGGCAAAAGGATGGAATCTCATGCATCTTTCAACTAAATGTTTACACGAGTTCACTTATGACTGCAAATGCATGACATTTTATAGGCGTTTACATTTCCCCATGTATGACAGACAGCTAAAATATCATGCATTGCCTAAAGATGGTACTACCATTTCTGGTTAGAATGGGTTTTTCCTGTTTCTTTCCTGACTGTGTGCTGGTAGTGAAAGACATGACATTTCAGGTCTTTTTGCCGTGCGTGGTGAGGGGAAGACGTGGCAAGCTGATGAGATATCGTGTGTTTTTAACGTTGGCCAACAGTACGGTGACTGTGAAAGGCACAAATCTTTGTCATGACTGGGCAGGAGGAACACCAGTTCTGGAAGTGGCAGCACTCAAAATCTGAGCCAAGGGATCAGTTCCAAAAGGGAAGCTACAAGAAAGGGCATGGAGTGACAGGACAAGGGGGGCTACTTAAAAATGTCAGAGGGCAGGATTAGGTGGACATTAGAAGGAAATTCTTGGCTCTGAGGATGGCAAGGCCCTGGTACAGGTTGCCCACAGAAACTGCCCCATCCCCGGGGCAGGGATATTCTAGGCCAGGTTGGATGGGGCTTGGAGCAACCTGGCATAGTGGAAGGTGTCCCTGCACGTGGCAGGGGATGGAATGAGATGGGCTTTAAGGCCCGTTCCAGCCCAAACCATGCTGTGATTTTGTGATTTATTTCAGAAAGGAGGTTCAGACAAGTAGTGTTGAGGGCCTGGGAGGGGCTGGAATGACTCCTCCTCACTGTCTGTCAGTTTGGAGGGACCGTATCACTGGTTCTGGATGTGGTGGATGGGTGCTGGCAAATTGCTGCGTGGGCCCAGCAGCTCTTGGCAAAATCCCACTTCCAAACCCAGCTCACACAACTCTTCCCCGTCTGCCATCCTGCACCAGGTACAGCTCAGCCAGAAGCTAAAAGCACTACCACAAATAAGTTTCTTTCCACTGGCTCCATCAGGGACACATGGGTGGACACCAAGGCTTTGTTTGGTAGCATTTTGACAGTAGTCAAGACCTTTCCCGTGGGCGTGAATTGATCCTCTGTGGTCCAACACTGACCAAAGAGTGCTGATCCTCCACAGCATTTTATTTCTCCGTGTTCGCGTGCTTTCCACCAGGCTGAGGCTGGGGAAAAAGTACAACAGTCAGCTGGGAGTGCCACTGCCAGCTCATTCACAGTTTTTGGTCCAAATCCATGTGTTTCTTGCTAGTGTAACTTTTCTGTGTCAGGCTTACTTGGTCCAGCTGGGGACAACTGCAAATAATATCACAGAGAGGTTTTTCCCCTGAGGAAAAAAAAGAAGAAAGAGTTAAGATTTAGCAGCTATGGCAGTCTGGAAGAAAGACGAAATAATTGGTGACAGCTGACCTCTTACTAAATTTGAGGAAAATACAGAGGATTTTTTTTAAAAAAAAATTTCTGATGCTGAAGACAATTAATTGGCAGTCACTTCTACCTGGTCTTAGGTGACTATACAGGGTTTTTCCTTCTGCCAGCAAATACATATGAATTGCAGAGTATGTACAGCATTGTCTTTAGAGGGTAGTAATGTTTGTAGCTCTAATACAGTTAAGCCAAGCCCAGTGGCAGAAGACCTGATTTTGTTGTTTAACCTCTCTGGAATAAATAAATAAATGCAGGAAAGAGAGCTTTCTCTTTTTTTTTTTTTTTTTTTTACTCTGAGCAGTTAAAATAATAGGTTAGGAAGGGTCAGAGAGTTGGTGCAGAAAGGGCTGTTCAGGTTAGGAAGTGAACGAACACCAAGTGCAGAGGGGGAAGGATTCTCACACTGCTGCTGAAGTGCTGCTTCAGAGAGGAGCTGTGATCCTTTTCCTTTAATGCCACGGGATGTTTCCCATTTTACAGCTGTTTTTGTATCTAACTATGCTCTGATTTATGTCTGTACAAATCTGCAGCACTTTCAGTGCGCTCTGAAGACTTAATGGTCTGGGACGGCGTTAAGTAACTGCACATTTTGGAGTCCATATTCACTTCTGAAAAAGAAACTAAGTGGGAATTTTTTTTCCTCTCTCCTGCTCAGCCCTATTAGCCAGCCTATGTCTAGTATTTCAGTAATAAAATGCCTGAGAGAGTGCTTAGACCAAGGCGTTGAACAACCTAAATATAAGAGTGGGTAGAATTGGCATATGTATAAATTATAATCCACCAGCAGCTATGCACACAGCAGCTGGTGGTACAACTACAAGGAAGGTCAAGTCTTAGAGAGAAAAATAGGATTTCGCTTAAAATAGCCACACTTTTAAGGGAATTCAGCTGCTAGACCCAGGTCCCTGCTGATCAAGTGTCAGCTGCATTTTTCAGGCTGTAAAACCTGGCCAGTTTTCCCCTTGGGATGAGAGTAAGGTGTCTTCCTGGAACAAACCCAACCATTCTGTCTTGCTCAGAATCCTGCCCCTATCCCAGCTCATTAATGTCAGTCTTAAAAATGCCTGACCTCATTCTCATCAAAAATTGCAAAATATTTCTCCATGGGAAGGGGATGAAAATTTTCAACAGAATAAAGTTTACCTCAATCTGGCAAAGTGAATGTAATTAAAAATGTAATTTAATACTGGGAAACGCTGAGCAACCTTTGCACTGTTCTTGGTGGCACTGTTTGCTTTGCATACAGTTTTTCTAGAAAAATAACAGCCGAAATGCAGATAACGAAGACATCCCCACCCACAGCAGTGGGGTTGGAAAGAAATTATCTTTGAGGTCCCTTCCAAACCAGGACATTCTACGATTCAATTATTTTATGATAAATCATAGCTAAGATTATCTAAATTAAACACCACTACTTTATTTGGTTTATGCAAATCACACCACCAAAGATGAGGAACTGATATTAAGATGATGCTGCTCCATGCAGTACAAAGTGAAGGAGCACTCACTCAATGTCTGTAATTAAGACTGTCTGAATCTGTACCTGGAATGCTTATGGATAAGGCAGAGTCTGTGTGTCCTACTGCACTTCGTAAAGTTTCGGGGTAAATTCAGGCTCCCACGGTTTTGGGCTGGCGTTTGGCTCCCGGGTGCCATCATGCTGCTACAGCCCTGAGCAATTCATCTCATCCAATTAAACCCTTTCAAGTGGGCCTGTTTTTTCACCAATTTTTCTGTGCCTGTTTAAGCAGGATTCATTCTGCTGGTCGATAATGTCCTTGGTACAGACATTGACAGTGGCTGTGCTTTTCTGCTGGCTTCTTTTCCATCTGGAGTGGTTTTGGACGTGTGCTGCCTCACGTGGTATCTGCAGCCGCCCGCTGACTGATGCTGTCAGCTTCATGACAGCAGTCTTGGCTAAATATTTGCAGACCAAACTCCCTGGAGTATTTGTTGCTCCAAGGAGGAGGTTAATGATGCTGCTATTGGAGCTCTGCACTAAGAGTAAATATGGTTTGAACATATGGGGGTTTTTTTTGTAGTCAGGCTGTTTGTGAGCTTGTACAGGGCAGTGTCCTCTCTCCAGGAGTGATTGATAGTGGATGTGTAGGGAGGGACAGAGGGATGAGGCCAACACACTGTCAGCGTTTTTCCAATACCTTTTGCATCTTCTGGCAAGATGCCATCTTAGCCAGAGGCCTGATAATACAGATTCACACAGCCTATAATGTGTACTGAACAACCTGAGGGTGAGGAAAGCTGTCTGTACTTTCAAGCCAGGAAAACAACAGGGACAGATCAGTGCTCATCCCTCACACCTTTTCACGTCACCTTTACAGATGGTACTGGCTGAGGTGTGGAAGTGGAAATCCTACATGGAAACAGGATGTGGAGAGACAACATTATAGCACTTGCAAATGTATAGGGAGAGAGCAGGGTTCATTGTGCGGTTTTGGGGAGAAATTTCCTTCCTGTCCCTCTCAATTCAGCTCTGACACACCTTAAATCCTGGGGACAGCTCTGGGCTCCTCAGGACAAGAGAGATATTGAAGGGCTGGAGCGTGTCCAGGGAAGGGAATGGAGCTGGGAAGGGGCTGGAGCCCCAGGAGCGGCTGAGGGAGCTGGGAAAGGGGCTCAGGCTGGAGAAAAGGAGGCTCAGGGGGGACCTTGTGGCTCTGCACAACTCCCTGACAGGAGGGGGCAGCCGGGGGGGGTCGAGCTCTGCTCCCAGGGAACAGGGACAGGGGGAGAGGGAACGGCCTCAGGCTGGGCCAGGGGAGGTTTAGATTGAACACTAGGAAAAATTTCTTTACAGAAAGGGCTGTCCAGCCCCAACACAGGCTTCCCAGAGCAGTGGTGGAGTTCCCATCCCTGGAGGGGTTTAAAAGCCATGTGGATGTGGCACCTGGGGACATGGGTCAGTGGTGGCCTTGGCAGTGCTGGGGGAGTGGCTGGACTCAGTGTCCTTGGAGAAGTTTTCCAACGCAAATGATTATGTGAGTCTGTGAGATTCTGCACTGCCCACCTGTAGTGCACAAGAAACGCCCCTGACCTAGCAGGTGAACCAAGCAGCATTTATTTTTTCCTAGAGAGTGGCAGGTTGTAGGATGGTTTGTGCTGTACGACCTTCTGAAAACATCCCCGACACCCAGCTCCTCCAACTGCTGCTAAACATCCATGGCAGGAGCAGGCAGACCTGTGGGCAGTGTTTCAGGGAGATGCAACCAAGAGCTGACTCTTTCTAATGGTTTAATGGAGCATTTTTAAAATTTTGTTTGAACTGACATCCAGAATAACACTTTGTGCTTCTGTGCAGCCCTTAGTTCATGGTGCTTTTGCTGGCAGTTCTGTGTGCACAAGGCATTGTCAGGTAAAACACCTAATGGAAAGGCAATTTAAATGATTGTTAAGCAGGGATTCAAAGCTAAATTGGTTTAGGTTACTCTGTCACTGCTGAAGGTCATTATTTTTACACCTCTGCTCTGATCAGTACCCAGATTTTCTGTCTGTTCCTAAGAACTCAGCTGTGAAAAGGGTGCTGTTAGCTGACCAAAAGGGAAGACTATAATCTACAAACATTCAAAATTTCCATTTCAAATGGGACTTTTACTTAGGTGGTGGGATCAACTTTTTCAATTCACCTTCATTTAAAAAAAAATAAATTTACTAGTACAAATGTTTATTTCATGTACTTTTGCATACAAAATTGCATCACTGAGGCTTTCTTGTTGTCAACACACCAAGAAGTAGCGAAGCTCTCATGGCACTGGCCCTGCTGTCTGTGCCCATGGCCTGCAGAGGAGATGAATGCAGGGATTTATAAATGCTACGCTCGAGTATGTACCAGTTCTTGCGGCGACTTTTAGCAGCACCACTTACCCAACCAGGGGACAAAGTGTTCTGAATGATTGTACATTTGTAGCACCGCAAGCAGTGCAGCCTGCAGGCAATTACTCAACTGAAGGAATCTGAAAAGTGCTTCAGATACAAATACATATATATATATATATATAACAATTTCATATACTAGTCTTTGATGAAGCTCCTTGGATGTTTCTTACAAAGCAATCGGGAGAAACACTGCAACAGAATATGGAAAAAATAGAGCTGCTAAAGCCAATCAAATATGTCAAATAACAAACCCGACTGAAATATATTTCTGGAGTTGCCCTGGCCTGTTATTTCAGATTAATGACAGGGCTCTAGTGAAATTCAGAAGATCCTTAGACTAAGCTTATGGTCTAAGATCTCCGGGTTTGAACCCAGTCAAGCCTGAACATTGGAAATTTAGTGCTGCAGTTTCCAAGTCATACTTTTCCTGCTTTATTTGTCACTAGGGCTGTGCAAGTCAGTGTGCCTCATTGTTTGGTGTAACAAGTTCCTTATGGTAATCTGGCTGTGAATGTCTCATCCTAGGCCCAGCCCGGACCAGACTCTGACATGGCCCAGCTGTAATTTCTCCTTTTCTTTCACTCTTTCTTTTTTTTAGGCTAAATTTCATTCGCTGTGGGATATTCCCTCACTCACCCTCTCCCCACGCAATTGACAGTGCTAGAAGGAAGAACTGGATTTTTCTTTCCCTGTGCTGTTGATGATGCAGATCCATCTCAAGGGAAGAGACTCGTCAAAACTCTTCCTACCTTTTGACAGAAAGATTTCCCAGGGGTTTGACTCCTGGACTATGTCACGTTTTCCAATGCTTCCCCAAGCTATTTCAGGATGCACTAAGCATCTGCTCAGTGAGCACTTCTGGATGCCCTGCAGAAGGAGGTTTGCTCCCCGGCATGCATCCCAGCAGCCGAGAGAGCCCAGCACGGCGGCGGGACTGCCACAAACCAGCAGCCAGCGGGACTGGTGCACTGGAGAGCTTTGGGCTGATTATTCTCACTTAATACTTTCATGCCGTCTCCGTAGCAGTCTGCAGCACTGCATCGATCTCCGAGCCAATGCGGGGAGAAGCTGCTGTCATTATGATGCTCGTTCAAGCCTGACAGACTAATTGCCTTGCACTCGCTGGCTGTTTTCTCTCGGGCAGCCAGGTTGGGGGAGGCAGAGCCGGGTTTAATTGTCTCTTGTCTTCGCGGCAAGGTTAACCATTTTAGCCTTTTCGTACCCTGGTGTTGCTCCCAGCACGGGGTGTGAAACAGCAGAATGGACAAGGAGGAGAAGGAGGAGAAGGAGAATGAGGAGGAGGATGAGGAGGAGGGGGAAGGCTGAGCATGGGTTTAGCAGAACACGAAATGACCTGTAAGCAAGGCACATGCAAGTCCTTCAGCAACACGAAGAGCGGCGAGCGAAGCCAAACCCCCTTGCTGGGATTATTAATATTCATTAACTTTCTCTGTGCAAACCGCTTGTCACTGTGGCTTTACGCTGCTCGAGTGCTGTGGTTTCTTGTTCATTTTAATATGACTTCTGGGTTTTGCTGTGTTTAATCATCCGTAGCCATGCTTAGCGGCCCAGGGGAAATGGGGGCCCATCATGGAGGGTAGGTGGGAGAGGCTGTGTCTTCAGAGCTTTGCCTTGACCTTATTCATAGTGTTTTCGTGGAAAATACGAGCTTAGAAAAGGACAGAGGTGCTTGCCAAGGATCACACTGCAGGCTAGAGGCAGAACTGGGAATTAAATTCTACATCCTCTGACCTGGGCCAATAGACTTTATATTGCTTTTGCACTTGCACCTATGAAATACAAACTGCGCACTTAACACTTCACCAAAGAAGTCAAACTACTTCCTGCCTACAATTGTTTTACTTGGAATGATATACACATTGCAGGAGGAAGCATCAAAGTTTCAGTAGTTCTTAAAAAAAGTGATGGGAGATGGGCATGGAAAGTTGGATGTGGTTGGATGCTTTTATCTCTGGCTGAGCTCTGGGCAGATCTGTGGCCACACAGGGAACTTGCTGGGCTGTGGATCCCCTATGCTCCATCACCAGGAGCAGGTCTGCTTGCTGCCTGGAGGCTAGGATGACAGGAGAGGACATGTCTGGGAGGGGGACTCTGAGATGAAAAGCATATTTTGCATTTCCCCTAAAGCTTCCGCCTCAGCTTCTGGAAGAACTCTTGGAGTCTGAGAAGGGAAAAAGTCTGCTAAATGTCAGTACTTAGAGCATCCAAAACCTGTCACGGGGGAGAGGGCATGGAAAACTAGGTCTTTCCAGCATTAGGAATGACACTTCTTTATCCTTAAACGCTAACACTTGTGTGCTTGCTGTCAAGGCTGCTGGTTTTTCACCTTGCGTTTTCATGCATGTGCATTGCAGGAGCAGCACGGCCTTTGAGAGGAGCAAAACAGACGTGTTCCGAGTGAAAACCAACAATGTCGGACAAATAAAGAAAATAAGGTACCTGCACAATGCTGCTACCACAGCACCTGCTCCGTGAGGTGCTAATAGGATGACAAGCTGTAGAGGTTTAAACACTGCCATGTTTTATTCATTATTTCTTAACGTGCTCCCATCAAGGTGAAGTTAAGGGGTGGTAAAAGCTTGTTTACTGCCGAAGATTTGAACTGAAGTGTGAAATCACCTGCGGTATTGCTTATAAGTATCCATGCTCCCCACCAAGAATTGTATTTCTGTCATATGCAATCATGGGGAAAGACGTTTAGGACTGTTTTTATGTCCCAATGGAGGTAAATGGGGTTTGCTATCCACTTTTGCTAACTTAATGTAATGTAAATGATAATTATTATGTTTAACCACTGTCTGACTGACTGATATAAAATTTAAAATTAGCAAGTAGTACAAAGAAAGCTGGGAAGAGGTGGTTAAAACAATGCAAGAGTAGAATAGAGCAGGAGGGGTACTGGGTGGGAAGAGAGTCCCTTATGTTTTAGAAATGCAGTGCGTGGTGAATGAATGCACATGTTGAATGAACGTGGAGGTGTGTGTATGTTTGTGAGCATCTCCTCGCAGATAAACGATTCACAGATTCACCTGTGATCTCTGCCCATATGGAAGGTTGTTATTTTTAATATATCCTGTAAAAGCCCATAAGTTCCTTGAAACTCTTTGGATAGACAGCCATAAACAGGAATTTCGTGTATAGTTTCTCTAGCCTTGCCTAGTATATACTAGTCCACGACATTACGGTGCTAGTGGCCAGTCTTAACCAAAACATCAAAACAGGGTTGTTCTCCCTCTAGGATCGAGCATGACAACACCGGACTGAACGCGGGATGGTTCCTCGACCGTGTGATTGTGACCGACATGAACAGACCTCACCTCCGCTTCTACTTCCCCTGCAACAACTGGCTGAGCAAGGAGGATGGGGACGGACTGTATGTCAGAGACCTCATTGGCAGCCTGAACCCCATGGACGTGCCCAAAAGTAAGGGTTTTCAGAAAAAAAAAAAAAAAAAAGCTTGGCTTTCTGGTGCCTTGTAAGAAAGGATGGGGCTGCTTTGAGATGATATCATCACATAAAAAGTAATTGTGTAGTCTAAGCTAATTTAAGTTTTCTTTATAGTCAGTGGAGAGAGATATAGGAAGACGCAAGATACCTCCAGAGGGTAATTTCTTCTTCCAGTGCTAGATCTGACATCTTAGGGTGGGATAAATCACTGTTTGGAGAAGCTCCACTCGTTCGTCAAGTACTGAGGGATCTGTGATGACAACATTAAATTAGATTGAATGGCTACATGCAGATGAGAGGCATCCTACTCTGGAAGATGTAGCTGGTATCCGTGTGTGCTACTCAAAGAGGCAGTGTGGCTGCTGTCCTGTGCATGGAGTTAAGTGTTTCCAGGCTCTGGTGATGTCCTGCAGGAAATTTCCATAAAGAAGCCAGCCCTCTTGCTGTAACTCCACGCTGGTTTTGCTGTATGTGTGTGTGCGCTATCCACACTGGGCTGGTGCCTGTTTTTTCAGCGTGGTTTTAAGCTAATGATGAAACGAAGCCAGGACAGCTTGCACACCACACATGTACCCTCAAATTGGTACCAGCGTGCTGGCCACGCGGTGATGCATGGTGCATGTAACGTGAGTGGGAAGGCGATCGAGATACGAAAGAGGAGCCAGCAAACCAGCCTCAGGTGGGATGTCAGCACTCCATCTGCAAGTGCTAATGAGGAAACAGAGTTGTGTTTTCCTGACAGACTCACCAGGGCACTGCTCCTTTCTCGGAGCTTGATTTTGGGCACGGAAGTGAAGGCCACCAGCCACAGGTCTGCGGGAAAAGAGAGCTATGTGGTTTGGTGCTAAAAAGAGGAAACTTGTGCTTTTGCTAGTATTGAGTCTTATCGAGAATAATTAGTAGATGTCTTGCAATAATGTTGCTGACATTACCACTTAGGAGCAATTATTCGGTAAAACCAATTTATTGCCAGCCTTAAGCAGTGCTGTGAGCATTGATAGATGCTCTAGGAGGGCAAAGTATTGTCATTTTTTTTTGAAGTCATGTTGACAGTGAAAGAATACACTAAACTGACCCAGAATTGTTGAGTAATTTTGCACTATTGAGATACAGCCTTCTAAAAGAGTGTTGGTATGTCGAAGATGTAAGCATTAAAGGATACTGTGTGTGAGCTAGCATGCACAAATAACATCCATTGACAAGAAATGTATATTGGAGCATTTTAAAAATGCAGACATCCCCAGGGTGGCTGCCACAAGGGAATGAGATAATGTCTGGAGACGTTATCTGCCAAAAACCCACCCAGTTACTACTGGGGCTGTGGGTGCTGAAGTATCTTGCTGCTTTTTTAATCCAAATTGATTTGTGAAATGGAAGATCTAAGGACACTCGGGGGGCAGGAGGGCTCTGGAGAAGGTAGTGCATGAGTCAAAGCAATGTACAATTAAGGAGAGGTTCCCTTGAGGAGGAAGTCAACCATTCAATCTTAATAGATCTTTAAATGACACAACACCTTATCTGAATTTATTATTGCCCCTGCCTGGGAGAGATGACTCAAGGGAACGTGTGTGATTTCCTCCATCCTGTTCAACACCTGTCTCACAGCAGGAAAGGACTCGTGGGCTAAACCCTCAGCTGGTACAGGAGAGTGCAGCTCCAATGAGATTGCTGGAGCTACTTTGCATTTCACAAGCAGAACAGCCAGTCCTGGGCGCTCGCTCTTCTGGAGAAGTGGCTCTGGGATATGGATGAACCGCTCTCCATGTGCTTGGCCCGGGATAAATATGAGTAAGATCATCTCCTGAGCGTGAAAGAAGAGATTTAGGCAAGCGTTTGTCAGAAATGCATCAGCTCTCACCACCTTTATCAGAGATAAACCCCCACTCCTGAGTGGCACAGGCTGGGCTCTGCAGCCGCCTGCACGAAGGCAGGGAGCTGGGCTGAGGCCAGAGGCATGGGTGAAGGGTTGGATGCCTTCCAGGTGGCAGGTCTGAATCTGTAAGAGGAGAGGGTTAGCTCAGCTATCTCAGGTTGCAGTTCCCCTTGAACCATAATTAATGAAAGATAAACATCCCCAGACTGCTGTGGTGAACTGTCAGCTGCAAATGTAAATGTATCTGAATTAATTTGCCTCCCTCTGGATCCGAAAAAGGTCTGAAATGAGATTGTGATATGATTTTTTTTTACATACAAATCATTTGCCCTGAGTTTCATTGGGTTTTAGGGTATTTTGTTTTTTCTTTCCAATGGATTAAATAGTGGTGTTTGCTCTTTGAGTATTAATATTTTCTGAGCCCCTAGATAATGAAAAATTATGTAAGTTTATGTAAGGAAAGATTAGTAATGCCCTTCTAAGTCTGTGTTCCCATTAGCAGTTCAGTGCTGTATTCTCTCCTTTCTGGTTATGTCTCTTCAATCACATCTTCAATCCATTTATTTCTTCAGTTTTTCTTTATAAGCCACTCAGACACTGTTGTTGCCAAACTTAGCTTCGTGCTTAGCTTTCATGCTCCATTTGCTGTCACAGACAGGAATGTTTTCAGAGGTAATCAAACAAGTTTCCTCCAGGTTCCCTCTCCTGCAGCACCTTCAGCTTTTGATCTTCTCCCGGAGAGCTTTCTCATCTTTGTCATGAGGATTTACCTTCCTCTTTTGAACTGGAGGTCACTGCTGGGACCTTCTCTGTGCTTTGTGTGGGATGGATGTGGACTTGAAAAAGAGAAACTCTTTTTCTTTGTCATATTTTTGCTTCATTGAGGAGGCATCTGAAGCCTATTTGAAGGGGGGCTGTTGGTGCTTGTACCAAAACTGACTAAACTATGGGCAGACTCAGCCTCTTTCATGGTGAGGAGCACAGGCCAGACAGAATACCTGTAGACTGTGAGTTTTGAAGAGGTTAATTTAAAGGGAAAAAAAAGAGGAATTATTAAAAAATTCAGAAAAGAGCGTATGGTGAAAAATAGTCAACATATAGTGGAAAAAATGGACACACACACTCAAAAAAAAAATATAGAGTACTTTTCGTGATCCAAATAGAACTACTAAGGATGGGAGCAACACTTAGCAACTGCAGACACCTGAGTGATTCCATTTACTTATCCGAATAAAATGCCTCCTGTCAGGTTCCCTGTGGAATGCCACGCGTTTCTCAAGGAGAACAGGTTACATTTTAAGTGTTCCTGCTTGAATGATCCTCTGTTCCCTGCATTCACATCCATGGCATCGTATGCCCACGGGCCTTTGACAGGGGTAGTGTCACAGATTCTTATTTACCCAGCAGCTTCTATTGGCAGCCTGGATTAATTTCAACTACAGGTATTAATTACAAGGGAGGGCTATTGTTCAGCTTTATGCTGCTTCACTTGAGTTTATGAAGCCTTGGGGTTGTATGGCTGTGGCTGAGCCTTTATGCAAGAGACTGGCTCAAAACTGGAGCCAGGTGCCGGTTTTCCTTTGAGTGTTGCCAGTTTTGGACCACTCTGAGGGTGTCTGATGTCCAGCCAAAGTGGTGGGGGAGGAGAGCGTTCATAACAGCTTGCAGCTGCACTGGGAGATCTACTGACCCAATGGAGGTGTGAAAGGACATGAAATTCAGGAGTCAGTTCATAGAATCACAGAATTGTTCAGGTTGGAAAAGCCCTCCAAGACCATGGAGTCCAGCTGTTCCCCCAGCACTGCTCAGCCCACACTCACTCATGTCCCCAGGCACCACATCCACACAGTTTTTGAACCCCGTCAGGGATGGGGCCCCCTCCACTGCCCTGGACAGCTCATTCCAGTAATGGAAGTTCCCAGCCCATTGTTCGATACTTGCAGCGCAGTCGTGAATCATTTGTGCCACTCAGTGGGCAGACCCTCATGTCCCCCACCCCATGGTGACTCTCATTTGCCTGGACCTCGCTGGCCTTTCCCTCGTGGTCTGCATCCCTGCAGGTGGAACACCAAGGCTGTGTCTTTCTCCACCCCTGTGTGTGATGAATATCACTTTTTATCACCAAGCTGGAAAGCAGGGGGCCCTGAGAGTTGGTCTTCAGGTGGGTTGCAGGGTTTCCCAAGACACAATACTAAAACATATTTGCAAGGCTTAAGTTTTGTCCAGATTCATAAAAGAAGCTGAGGTTTGGTCAGGTGAGATGGTATGTTGTTCATCCAACAATAAACATCTTTTCTCTGGGGTAACCACAGGCAGTTCAGGCTACTCGGCTGCTTGAGGGTAGCCTGGCTCTGTGCACTGTAACCTCCAGTTACGCTCAGAACAAGGGAAACACATATTGGCTGTTCTTGATTTCCCTTGAAACCTCTCACTAATCAAACCATTCTCTGTACATGCTTTACTCTGAGAAAGCAGAATCATTCATTTGCAAAGGGATGTTCACTCACTTGGTCCTTAAAAGCGTGTTCAAGAGCAGAGAGCTGAAAATTAATTCAGTCTCCTGTGCAATTTTATCTTATGCTAACCTGTAAAATTTTGGTCAAGTCTTTGCAACCTGCCTGTTGCAAATGAGGTTGAGAGCCAAGGACCGATTTCCGTCTGGCTTTTTGGCCACCAGCACCCTGAAATTATTTAGGATTGGACATGACGGGTTATAATGTGCATGGGGCAGCAACTCATGTCAAATTCTTTCAAGGCTGCATATTCCCAGTAGGACAGAACTGCATATGTGACATCAAACTGCAGAAATACTTCAATCTCTACTTTTTCTGGGTAAAGTTTAGTCTTATTTGGTCTATTAATAATGAATGTGAGGAGCACATTGGTGTAGCACACCTTGGCTTTGAGGATGGAAGAGTTCCAACACAGTTGCATTGTGTTTAATTTTTCCTTACAGAAATGTGTTTGAAGTTGATCACCTATTGCTTTTCTTTATTATTATTATTATTATTATTATTATTATTATTATTATACAAAAATAAAGGATCACAAGATGAGATCAGATATAGCTGTTCCTTGTCTAGGGGTGGATCTTTTGTAGGCAGCCATGAAATTTCTGCTTTGCTAAGAAAAGAACTGGTTTTGAAAGGGAAAGTTGTTGGTTGTGTCGGTTCTGGCCTGATTTGGGGCTGATACATGGTGCATCTGAGAGTTTGCATGGATATGTCCTAAGGGTAAGGGTTATGAAATCACAATGAGTGGCTGGGAGCTGAATCCCAGTACAGCCAGATGAGTGGTGAAATTTCCCCGAGTGCTCGTGCAGGCAGAGGGAGGCCTTGCCTTTAAAAACATCAGAAAAATATTTATTATCAAAGCATTAACATACTCTAGGTATTCTCTGAGGTTTTTAGATCCACTGTGACCTAAAACTCATGTATTTGAGCTGTGAGTGTGAGCTTATTCCTTTCCTCTTTGAAGAAGGCTTGTGTTAAGGCTTCACAGTCCATTGTCCAGAGTTTTAATGTTGGCTGCTGACTGACTTGAAGGCTTATGGGCATTGACCTGGCTGTGGCTTGAGGAAACATCTGGGGCAGCAGGTATTGGTGCACGAGATTCACTTTGAGTCAGAAGCTAAATCCATCCTTCCTTCCTTTCCTTCCTTTCCTTCCTTTCCTTCCTTTCCTTCCTTTCCTTCCTTTCCTTCCTTTCCTTCCTTTCCTTCCTTTCCTTCCTTCCTTCCTTCCTTTCCTTCCTTCCTTCCATCCACCCATCCTCCATCCATCCATCCTAGATCCATCCATCCTCCATCCATCCATCCTCCATCCCTCCATCCTCCACCCATCCATCCTTCCATCCACCATCCATCCATCCACCATCCATCCATCCATCCATCCATCATGGAATATGCATGTCCTTAAGGGCTGGGCTGGATCGGAACTGGAGCTGTGGCCAATATTTCTCAATAACCTACCGATGTTAGAAGCTCAGGTAAGGAGCAGAATTTGAGATGTGAGGCACCAGTTGATGATGCCCTGTCGGTTTTGCAACCTCATTTTATGAAAGGTTGGGCTTGAAGAGCAGCATTGGTCCCTCATGGTTGAGTCCCCATCCCTGGAGGGGTTTAAAAGCCGTGTGGATGTGGCACCTGGGGACATGGGTCAGTGGTGGCCTTGGCAGTGCTGGAGGAGTGGTTGGACTCCATGGTCTTGGAGGGCTTTTCCAACCTACATGACCCTCGGATTCCCTGTTGTGTTTCAAAACGAGGTCACGCTATTTCACACTTTTGGAAACTTTCATGGTCGGAAAAATGAAAAAAAGATTATTTCTAAGGACACAGAAGTTGAGGAAGAGGGAATGAAATATTAATACGTGTTACCTTCTCATCAAAATTCATCTTTATTTACTCTGAAAACTGGAAGTGTATAATCAGCACAGGAAAATGCAGATAAATATATTTATGAAATACATATGGGTTGTTTACTTCTGAGTAATGGTGAGCACCCTCTGTGTTCAGGATGAGGCCTTGCTGCATGCTGAAGCATCCAATAAACGGGGTTTGTAGAAGGAGAAATATCTTTTACCATCCCATTTATAACACTGGGGAAAAAATTGTCGTGCTATCTGGCATACTGAGCATCCAGAAATGTCTTTTCTTTTTGGTCAAAAACACTTCCTTTGCTCAAACAAGGACTTTCTCTGCAAACTTTGCCCAGCTTATGTCACTGTGTCCTAAATGAGGCAGCTATGGACATTTTACTCGTCACGTATTCTTTTTTTTTCTGTTTTTTTTTCTCTAAAGATGGGTGAAAGGAGTGAGAAGTGAAAAATAAAAAGAAACACTGGTGACTTGCAAACCACAAAAAATGCACAGAGCCCTGAAATGGGATACAAAAAGAGATTTGTAATTCACGCGGAGAGAAAAGATTTTGGAGAGGGAAGAGTGTGTGGCAGGTATATAGATTTCTGTGTACCCAATACAAAACAGAGAGTACAGCATGTTTTTGAAGACATGTGATAATTTTGACTAATTATGTCTATATTTCGAAATTAATTCAGCTATCAGTTTTGAAATAAAGTAACTTTTAAAAAAAAATCTGATTTATTCAAAGCAAGACTGAAGTACAGAGCTAACAATATGACTTTTGACAATACCATAAAATTATTTCACTCTTATTTCTGAGCAAAAGTGTTTAACTCAAGAGGATATTCTCAATCATTTCTTCAATTTTGATAATAGCAGATCTGGGGAAAGCAGAAAATGGATATTTCTTTTGTGAAATATTTGCCTCTTTTTTTTTTTTTTTTCTTTAAATGGGCTCCCACCCTGGGGCTGAACTAATGGAAAATAATGATAAATCTTGGCGAATTAGAAGAACAAGGATTTCTGCACCGCTGTCACAAGGTGGGCTGCCCTGTGCTAAGCTCCATGCTTCTGCAACTAAACCACTATTGTCTCCTGAGCAAGGTCGTTTAAAGCTCACTTCAAAAAGTCATCATCACTTTGAAGTCACAGTAGGAACATCAGTTTAGCATATCCTACAAGCAAAGCCTCCTGCATGTGGTAGATTGCCTCTCACAGGCCCTGCAGAGGGATGATCCAGGCTGAATCCTAATATATTAACTGTTTTGATGCACGCTTTGGTTTCGTGTAAGAGCTGCAGAAAATGGAGGTGAATCTCATGGTCTGTGGCCTGGACGGGGAGGCCAAGGGACAGGGTTCATTATAGGAGCGGCATGAGTCTGTGGCTGAGGGTTGCAATATTCGGCAGAGAAACAAAGTCATAGAGTCACAGAGTGCCCTGAGTCTATACAGACCCCATGGAACATCGAGTCCAAACCCTGGCCCTGCACAGGACAGCCCCAAGAATCCCACCCTGTGCCTGAGAGCGCTGCCCAGATGCTCCTTGGATCCTTTCCTTTTCCCATGCTTTGGGCCTCCTTGAGTGACAGCAGTAATATCTCTTAAGATCACACTTTTAGAGAGCTCTTGTGAGATTAAAGAAGTGCTGAAACAGGGTCAAGCCAGCCTTGCATCTTTAGGGCTGCCTCTAGTGATAGGAGCCCCGAACCCATGCAAAGGCTCCTCAGCATTTCTCCCCTGCTAACACCGTGTTTTGGCAGAGGTGCTCACGGCCAAAAGCCATGGAATCGTGGAAGGTTTTGGGTTAGGAGGGGCTTTCAAAGGCCAGCTAGTCCAAGCCCCTGCAATGAGCAGGCACATTCTCAACTAGCTCAAGTCACTCAGTGCTCTGTCCGGTGCAAAACTCCTTCTTCTCCAGCAGCCCCATGCTCCAGGTGTGCTTGTAATCTGCATTTCCAGTTTGAACCCTTGGCTAAAGATGCTTTCCCCACCTCTGAAGGCACAGCTCATTAATAAATGTAGCTGTCAATTACCCTTGAAAGAGATTAATTATTTTTTAGCTCTAAACCAGCCCTTTGAATTCAATGTTTATCTGAATGGGAGGAAAAAGAAGTCTTCTCTATCGGCATGCCATTGCTTGTGCAAGAGCAGGACACAATTTTGAGACAGAACTGGTGAGCTCAGCAGAACCTCTCTGCTTTTTCAGGGGTTGCTTTAGGCTCTAATTATATTTTGCTCTGCTTAGCTGCCTCTAGGGTCCCTGCTACAGTGTCACAGAGAGATGTAATGGTTGGGCTGGGTGAGTTTTTCTCTCCGCAGCATTTGCAGAGACTCAGTTGCTGGACACACAAGAGCAGCAGGACACCTCCAACCAGAAGGTCACCAGAAGCTAATCTAGGAAGAGGTTGTTTTATCCTGGTGGGATGAGCTCTCTGCCAGGACAAACAAGAACGAAATTCAAATGTTTGTTGTGAATCAAGCGTGTTGGGAGGCCAGGTCTCAGCTCTGTGCCCTAGCCATAGGCTGTCTGACAATCTAAGGATGCTCTGACCAAGAACGCTGTCACGGAGGAACATGCTGTCAGCAGTGGTGTAAAGGAGCTTCCACTCTGACATGTCAGTCCCCTCCATCAAGAAGAGGTTTTGTCAGACAGTTCCTGGTGGGCTGGAATGACTGACTCGATCTGACAGGCAGGAACCAAGGCATATGGATATTAAACCACCATCCTGAGCTCATGCAAGGCTGTGTCAGACTCAGGCTGAAATTGTACCTCGTCTGCAGCTCCAGATGCCTGCCTCTCCCTCTAGCAACAATTCTTTCCACACTAACCACAAAAGTATTTCAGTTCCAGCAGCAATTCAGAGACGGTAGCAGTGCCTCTCCCCTATCCAGCCCACTGCCTTCCCCCCAGCCCCTTCCCAAATCTCCCTGCTCAGTGCTGAGCAGCACAGGACGGATCTCAAACACTGCCACTCTCAGGAGCGCTGTGAAGCCAGAAGGAAAATCGCTAAGAGTTGCCTTATGAGAAGAATCCATCGCTGCCTACGGCTCAGTTCCTTGCTTTTAACCCCACGTGCTTCGCCTGTGAGGGCTGTGACATTTCTCAGATATTGGATGCTGCTGCCCTGCCCTGCGGTGGGTCAGGCGCACGGGAGGCAGGCACGGCTGGGAATTCACTGCACCCCGCAGGAGGTGATAGCCCTAGGTAATGAAGCACAGCCAGCTTGGTTTTCCTGCCCAAATCTTGCACTCCTGCTGCTGGAAACTCAGCAGATTGTCTGTAAGCACACTGTCTAGTGCCCCAAATAATAGTGGCTACAAGTTTTCTTTAGGCAGTTCCATCCTACGGTGCTTCAAGTGACCGTACTGCTAAATAAATGACATTAACAGATGAACATCGCATGGCTGGACAGTCAGCTGCAGCTTGCAGGTGGCAGGATTTGGCTGGGATATGTTCATGCATTTCCCATGGCTGGAGGCAGGACAGAGGCTGCACAAGAGCACCCAGGGGTGTTGGGTCCGGATGAAAATATTCTGGGCGGTGTATGGGGCTAGTGCTGCACCTGGGGTGGAGATGGCAGTGGGGACAGCCTGGATGGGGAATACTGGGGGGTAGGAGAGCAGCAGCCCCATGCCCTTCATCCCCCAGGAGCAGTGTTGGGAGCACATCACATTCACAGACATAAACCTCTTGGCTCTCAGTGGAGAGAACCTGACTCCAGCCCACAGCTCAAAATTAACCTTTCATTTTGGCTGTTGAAAGCTGAGGCTGAGTTAATCAGTTGCAGACAAGCTGATTGACTGTCACTCCTCTGCTAAATTAATGCAGTAGGGTCACATCAGTGCCACCCCACTGTTTCCCAGAGATGGCATCCTGGCAATGTCTTCAAATGCAGACACACAACTGTAAAGAGAAGGAAGGTGCTGTAACCACACAGGGCATTTACACTTGTGCGTTGCAATGTGAAATTGGAAAGACAAGAGAAAATAGCTACTGCTCTTCCTACTGATTTTTTGTTAGCTGTTCTGCTCTTGGCATCTTGCAGTACGTGCCTCTGAAGCTGCTAATTTTGCTCCTAGGAAAGCTCCCCTCCCCGTGCCTGTGCTGCAGTGAGCCTGTGCACTGCTCGATGGAGGCACAGCTTTTACATTAGCATTTTGCATGTTCTCGGTGCTAGGAGAAGCATTCAGGAAAAAAAAATATCCAGGCAACATCTTGATCTGCGTTTTACAGATGAAGTCAGAGCCATGTATTGGGATTTAAAAAAAAAAAAAGACAAGTGGGTATTTTTTTAAAAGATGCTTCTGCCAGGGGCTTAAAGAATAGGGAACAACATCCACCCATGATCAAAATGAAGAGTGCTTGACTTATGGCAGGTCTCTTCCTGGCTGCAATGAGAGCTTTTTCTTGCATGCTTTTAGCAACTGAATCCTCACTGTCTTTTTAAGAGGCAGCATCCCTTTCTATTTAAATTGCTCATCCACCAAGTCACTCTGTAAGATGTGCTGATGTACGAAGCACAGAAGGACCCCTGAGCAGCATGAAGAGCTCCTCTCTTTGCTGCAGCTGAATGTCAAATTGCTTAGAGAGGGAGAAAGCGCTGGCAAAAATTCAGTGTGGCTCAGGGTTTGCTTCCTGAAGATGGAGGAACTGAAGTTTTTCTGAACGCAGACCTGAGGATCAGGTGTGGGGACAGGTTTGAGTGCCCAGTTCCAGGGTTGTTAAGACAGAAAAAATGAAAGAAAAGACCTGATGAGCACAGGCTAGGCATAATTTGTGAAGCAGGAATGTGCTCTGGCCTAAGCCAAGGACCTCTAAGGCTCCTGAAGTAGTTTTGCCTACAGAAACACATCAGCACGGAAAAGGGCCACGCCAGGACCTGCCATACACCACAGCCTTGCTTACGGTTTAGGGGACAGCATAAAACCCCCACAGCACAGAGCCCAGTCCAAAGTGATGACCCATCTGTGCACTCAGGAGTCAGCTCTGCCGCAGGGCTCTTCGTGCTGACACTGGCAGCAGCATGGTTTGTGCACAGAGCCCTCGGGAGCCCGCAGTGCTCCGAGCAGGAGGTCAAGAGATGTCATTCTGGACCTTAGATTTGAAATACAGCCGCCCTGAAAAACCTGTAAAGGTGTTTGATCTGGCAAATAATTTCACCAGCGTTTTCCTGGCTGGCTGATGTGTTTCTGCAGCAACCATACAAGGTGCCTTTCCTGCTCTGTCACTGCTCCTTATTTCTCTTCATGGACTTGATCTCTGCATGTCTTCCTCGATGCTCTGCGTGCACTGAGACGTCCTTCTGGTCTATACCTGAGAGGCATAAAGCCTTATCCTGCAAGGGGAATGTAAGTTCAGCCACTGTAGCTTGTCCTTCTGAGGATCCTGTTATCCTGTCAGGTTCTTCTGGCTCCCAAAAAGCAGAGTGGAAAATTAATCACTGACATCAGATTAAATGTTCTAGAGGAGGTGCAAGGAGCAAAGCTTCTTGAAAAATGTGGTCTGTAATTAAAGATTGCAAGGTACAGTGGGTCAATTTTAGTTAGAGCAGCTTAGTGGCCAAGTGGGAGCTGTAAATTGCACCATCCCCATCCTTGGCTAATGCAAATGAACACTTTTGGTGTTGGTATATCTCTAGCAGGTTGTTAGAGCCCTGTGAACTGAAGCAAAAGAGTTAAAGAGAATCATTAAGGCATTTTCTCCCTTGTGGGAGCCCAGCTCTCTTCTCCTCTTTCTTGTTATTTAGTATTTATTGCAGTTTTATCATTATTATTTTATTTGCCATGGCATGCTTTGCGGTGGGGCGCCAGGGATGTCAGCTCGATTTTTAGCCTTTTCCCAGCACATTCATTAAACTGTGACAGGTGATTTTCCCTTCTGTTTGGGCTCTGCCCTTGTAGGCCTCACCCTGGGGTCTGAGAGCATCGTTGTAATTCAGGGGACGGTCCAACAGCCGCTCCTCAAACGTTTGCTCTCACGTCCTCTGCCTCAGTGGGAGCACGTGCACCGAGGCCTCTACTGTCATTTAAAATAACTTTTAATACGCACTGATTATGGTGGAGGAGGTGGGGGATCTGTCCTGGGAGTGGTAACCCAGTGTTGGTGATGTTCCATGACTCCTGAGAGAATGCATTTCTGTATCTGGCTGGGAAGCCCAGGAAAGATTATCCCCTAACTTGGCACTTGCCAAAGGGAAAAAAAGCTGCAAACCAAGAATCCTGTTAATGGTTGGACTTGATGATCTCAGAGGTCTTTTTCAGCCTTACTGATTCTATGATTCTGTGGTGCACGAAGTTTTATTTTTGCCAAGGATCTGCGTGTGAGGAGACCTGTGCATCTGACCCTTTCACAGAAGCAGTGTGCCCAGGACTCAGAAATACAGAAGTGACACAGCACAGAGCTTTCAGTATCAGCTACCCAGGGCTCAGTAACAGGAACTCTGTTGAGGGCTTGTATGACATCATGTACTGTGCAGCAGCAGATTTTGCGTTCACTTTGTTCTGTTTTGTGCCCTGCTGCCTGCCTCCAGCACTCATTTTGCACAGAAGATATGGCACAAAGTGTCTGTCATGGCTGTTTGCTTGGACGAACAAGGTAGTCAGGTGACTTCTGTGGTAGATTTTGAAAGTCACTCATATTTGGCCCAAATAAAGTCACACTGAAGGTCATGGGAGCTTTCTTTTTGGTTCCATAAGAAACTGAGCTCTGTTTTGCTGTCCCTGGGAACCAAGTGAGTCCTGCCCTGATCCATCTGGAGAACTTGCTTCTCGAACTCACTGACACGACGTGTGACATGTATACGTGGTGTGCCTAACCCATCCACGGGGGTTTTGTACCACAGATGATGTATCTTCACAGTGTCACAGCTCCTGGGCTTTACTCCTGTTTCCTCATTAAATAAAAAAGACTGGATGATTGGATTTCTTTTTTTTTTTTTTTTAAGACAGGGTGGCCACCTTCACATTTTCTGTTTCATGCAGTGTGACTGATATTTCAGGCAATCAGAGAATGTTTTTGGTTCATCCAGTTCCACTCCCTGCCATGGGCAAGGACACTTTCCACTAGACCAGGCTGCTCAAAGCTCCATCCAACCTGGCCTTGGACACACCCGGGGTGGGGCATCAACAACTCTAAGCAACCTGTGCCAGTCCCTCACCACCCTCCAAGTAAAGAATTTCTTCTGTATATACAATCTAAATTTCTCCTTTTGCTGTTTGAATCCATTACTCCTTGTTCTATCACTAGGATATTATTTCCTCAAAATACTTGCTTAGTATGAACTAAACTGCCAAAAAAGCTCTAGGACAGAACTGAGATCAGAGGGGTCAGGCCTGAGCTTGGGCAGACTCTGTAACTCATCAGTGTTTGGAAAAAGCAAAGCTGGTCCGTAGGTCCGAGTTCATGTAATGCCTTTGTAACCACACCAAAATTTTCATTTTCTCTTCTATTTCACTCTTCAGTGTCAAGGCCAGGAGCTGAGTGGTCTGTCCTCTTGCCCTGGGCAGTGAACACGCAGTGTCAGAATCCTGCCTATGGATTTTATTCCTCTTGTGGAGAAGGGGGTCATTGTACCAAGAGCCATGGTTCAGACCATGCTTTCATGACAGCGTCAGCACAGCCTGAACTGGTCTGTAACGTTGTGTTTTGCATCAAACCATTGAGTTATTAATGTACTGGGATTTCTGCCTCCCTCTTTGCAGTCAACAAATACGTGGTCCGGGTTTTTACTGGTGAAGTCAGCGGCAGTGGAACAGATGCGGATGTCTTCATTAATATCTTCGGTGAGAAAGGAGACACAGGTATTCAAATGCAAATCATTTCCTAAAATATTTCCTCCTGCTCTGCAGGCCTGTGATCTGAACAACACACACAGGCAACCTGGCAAACGCAGAATAATCTGGCTGAGTGAAAGGCACAACAAATGGTGGCGTTAGCTCTGGGGGCCCTCACATCCACAGCCCCTGGAAGATGCATCTGCAATGCAGCAGTTGTGGCTGGGTGTGGGCATGACTCAAGTCATGCCATTAAAAAAAGCAAACTCTGGGAAAATGCAGCATAAAACAGGAGAAAGCAGTGGAGTGCCAGCCCACTGAAGGGTCCAACACCAATGTGTATTTACAGCGAATGCAGTGAGAGGTGTGGGTCTCATTTTCTGGGTACCTGGATGGATAATGACCTCCCTTCTCTATGGCAAAGGTGGTGGCTGAGCCTGCTTGGCCACTTGTAAAAATAATCTAAGCAAGGTCTATATTAGTTGGGTTTAAATAGGGGTTTTTTTTAGAATTATTGTAATTATTTTTAGATGCAGATTGTGCTGCAACAGTGGTCTGGAAACTTTAATGTAATTTTTAAAAATTTAATTGAATAGTATTAAAAGTTGTGCCCAAACCAAGCTCTCTGGGCCATGGACAGAAGTGGGTGGAGATTCCTGCAGATTCCTGGAACCGGGGAGTAAACATTCTCTTGCTTCTACCCTGCACCTATCCTGTCAAATTCAAGAAATAATGATGTGGTGTCTGTCAAGTGCCCTTGAACAGATTAAAAAAACCCAGTGCGTAGGGCTCATCCTTGATTAATCCTCCGGAGTTTTACAAGGGGGTTCATCTGATCTCACCGAAGACATCCCAAAGTGGGAGTCTGAGTCTTAGCTGGGTGTCCAGGCACTCTGTCATATCCACACAGAGAAATAACACCCCTGAATGATTCATCCCCTCTAAGGTAAGAGGGATGAGTTGCCCACTGACCTTTTTCTCTGCACCCGTGGGTTGGGTGGGTTTCATCCCACTCACAGCATCACTCGCACAGGCTGCAACCAGGGGCACAGCTTTAATACTTTTCATAAAGGCAAACCCCTGTGAGATCAGGAAAAAGCCAACAGCCCTGGCTGGGTCCTAATTTGACCTAAAATAAATCCTTCCTCTCGGTTACAGCAAAGAATTCTGTGTCCTGAAATGTCAGAATCTGCAGCTTGTGACCAAAGCCTTTCTTGAACAGTTTGGAGATTTTCAAAGACAGTAAAAATAAAAGGGAAAAGTGGTGGTAAAAAAAAAAAATTTAAGAGCCATCTGGATATATATTTCTGAAAGCTCTGGGAGCTGTAAGTAACTGTGACATTAGAATGGAAATCCTGGTCTTTTGTGTGCTTGAGAAAAGGTACCTTTTTTATTAGAATATAAAATCCTCTACCTTTGCCTTGAATCCTGGGTGCAGAGAGCTGATATCTAGGGAATATTTGATTCAGTGGTGACATTCCTAAATATTCCTTCTCTTACAAACATGCATATGCCAGTAACCCTGTCCTCCTTGGAGTTATTATTTGTTACTTATTTGGGGGCTTTTTGTTGGTTTTTTGGGGAGGGCTGTGTTGTTGTTGTGGTTTGTTTGTTTGTTTTTGGGGTTTCATTGTTGTTTTGGTTGGTTGGTTTTGGCTTTTGGGTTTTTTACCTTTTTTTCCCCTTCAGGTGTGAGGAAACTGGACAATGACAAAGACAACTTTGAAAAAGGAGCAGAAGACAAGTTCACGCTTGACGCTCCAAATCTGGGAAAATTAAGGAAAATTAATATAGGGCATAATAACAAGGGTGGTTCTGCTGGATGGTTCCTTGCAAAGGTTAGTTACTCCTGAGACATCCAACACGAGCATCTCATGGACTCAAAATAGCTCACCCACTCAGTGGTCTGGTACCAAGAGATGTAAGGATAATTGCTGGTGATACAGGTTACTGAGAAGGACACAAATCATTCCATTCTGTTGACTTAACTCATTACCATGGCCATAAAAATACCAGAGTCTGAGAGTTATCTGTTACATCTGTTCACATTGAAAATTTGCAGACTCATAGCTTGCCCAAATTTAAGTGATTTATCATTGGCTCAACAAAAGAGATAGGCCTGCCACAAAGACCCCTTTCTTCTCATTTTAGACTCCTGCTATGGGGTAGGAAGGTATTACAGCTTTTAGTGTAATGGTTGAAGGAATATTTTAAAAGGAGAAATCTATGACTCTTCCCTCTAGTCTCATTTTTTTTCCCCTGCTGATGTAGTTTTACACAGCTGGCTTTAATCCAGGGAAGACCTGACCCCATATTTGTAAATCCTCAGTGACAGGATAGTCTGGTGTACTACAAATGCAAATATTAGCACATGCTTCCCCACCACCACCACCACCACAGAATGCAGGAAAAGTTACAATGCTGGCTGTCCATGAAAAATGTGGAAATGAAAAAGAGAGTAGTTGTGCTCAAAGTAATAAATAGTGAGGGGCAAAAAACCACAGAACCTCATTCTCACATCACAGGTGTAATGACACAATTTTTTATGGGGCTGGTGACGTTGCCCAAGTCCCAAAACCTGGTGTAGTGACTACTTGAAGCCAACACACCAACCCTATATTCCGCCATGAGCCTCCAAGATGTTTGTGATTGAGTGAAAAGCAACTCCGGCCTTTCAGACTCAGATAGAAAGTTGGAGAACTGCGCTAAAATAGCTCTGTTATTGTCTACTGGTTTTAGATGTTTTTCTGTGATTTGGTCCAACACTTGGACAGTCTAGTGCTGTCACTCCAGGATGAACCTGTTCTCATGTTTCTTGCGTTTTCAGAGTGGCTTGTACTCAGAGATGGATTTCCACCTCTAAGTGTAAGAATAAACCCACTAAAAGGAACCCAAAGTGGATCAGCTGCTAGAGAGGCATCAGAGTGTTGATATTTCTCCCGAACCTCATCTATTTTAGTCCCTAACACTCCAGCTCTCTCATGCTGACAATCCCAGCCCTGGCAGACACTGCTGTCTGTGTCTGTGGAGGTACAACAGGACTCAGGAGTGCTACAGGCAACAGCACGGTGTGGGATGAGTGACAGGAGGGGAAGCTCTGATTCCCAAAGAATGGTTTCATAAATTTATCAGAAAGGACAGATTTCAGATTCTCCCTCATTGTTGAGAAAAGTGTCAAGGGCTTTCTATCCATAATACTAATTTTTTTTTTCTCTCACTGACACATAACCCATGCAGAGGAGTAGAGATTTTGATTTCTTCTCTTCTGACCGAAATTTTTCAGTACTCTTCTCTGCTGGTCTAAAACACTATAGTAACTCTATGGCAGGATTCAGGAGTACAGCAGAAGATATTGGTAAGAAACACCTCAGCAGGAGGTGCAAAAAACTAGTGTAATATTAAAGGGGAATAATGTTCCCCAGCTTGTTTCTGTAAAATATCACAGAATCCTGGAAGAGTTTGCTTTGGAAAGAGACCTTACAAACCCTCCTGTTCCAGCCGCTGCCACGGAACCTGCCACTGGAACTTCCCACTATCCCAGGCTGCTCCAAGCCCCATCCAGCCTGGCCTTGGACACTGCCAGGGATCCAGGGGCAGCCACATCTTCTCTGGGAAACCTGTGCCAGGGCCTCCCCACCCTCACAGACACAAATTCCTTCCCAATATCCCATCTGTCCCTGCCCTCTGGCACTGGGAAGCCATTCCCTGTGTCCTGTCCCTCCAGGCCTTGTCCCCAGTCCCTCTGCAGCTCTCCTGGAGCCCCTTTAGGCCCTGCCAGGGGCTCTGAGCTCTCCCTGGAGCCTTCTCTTGTGCAGGTGAACAGCCCCAGCTGTCCCAGGCTGGCTCCAGAGCAGAGGGGCTCCAGCCCTGGGAGCATCTCCGTGGCCTCCTCTGGACTGGCTGCAGCAGCTCCAGGTCCTTGTGCTGTTGGAGCCCAGGGCTGGGGCAGCTCTGCAGGTGGGGTCTCACCTGAGCGGGGCAGAGGGGCAGAATCCCCCCTCCCCTGCTGCCCACGCTGGGGATCAGCCCAGGGCAGGGGGGTTCAGGGCTGGGGCAGGCCCAGCTCTCACCCCCAGCACCCCCAGGTCCTTCTCCCAGGGCTGCTCTGTCCATTCTCTGTCCAGCCTGTCTTTGGATTGCCCCAACCCAGATGCAGGACCTTGCACTTGGCCTTGTTATACTCCATGTTATTTGCACAGCTCCATCTCACTGGTGGTCCAAGAGCCAAATCCTTCCAAATTAGGAACTGTTTCCTGCCACAGGGTTTTAATCGCTGCCTTTACAATGGTTCCACCCTGGAATAACTGACTGGGATAAAGTGACATTACTGTGTCACACGAGCTCATCTGATGGTCTGGATTTGCCCTGAAATTCCTAGTCATTATTTTACAACAGGGCTCTAAAACAGAGAACACAGCCTGTTCCCAAAGCAGAACAAAGAGCTGTCGTTCAGCTGATGGAGAACAGTAGCCAGCAAACGGGCTCTGGAGAGAAGGAAGACAGGCCAGCCAGCTGGTCCTGATAGCAGAGACATCTGGTCTCATACACCGCGAGAGACGCAGAGTGGGTTCACTGGATAAAAAAGAAAGAAAAGAAAAAAGCTGGGTTTTTACTCACTGATTGTCTGGAATTCTATCAGTACTAATTAGGGAGTGGAGTGGGATCTGCTTGAGTATTGAATATGTTAAATACCAAGTGAGAGTGTGTACATTAAGCTTCTGCTCTTCTGCCACCCCCTTGCGTAAAACCTTTGCTTTTCCCAGGATATTTTTCCACGTGGTGTCTCTTTTCTCTCAGGTGATCATTGAGGACATTGGCAATAAATGTGTGTACCAATTCCCGGTCGGACGCTGGTTCGCTTTAGATGAAGATGACGGGAAAATACAGAGGGACATTCTTGTTGGGGGCACTGAAGCCACAGGTAAAATCGTGGGCTGAATCCGTGGTGGGAAATGGGAAGTTAAGGCTATTAGCCATGTTTTCTTTAGAAGATTGAAAGCCTTATGCTCAGGGAGACCTGCAGCGAAGCATCTGCTGGCAACAGGCTGTTTGGTGTGAGGGCTCCTGAGCTGCCAACACATTTCCCACCTCTGTGGCACACCCGTGAAGCTGTGCAGGACCTACATGCTGGTTTATCACCTGATGCACCTGGACAAGGGGCTGATGGGCAGAGGATGAAAGATACAGCTTGTACCTTCAGCAAATTGCTCACCAGCACTCACAAAGTGTTTGTTATCTCCAAAATCACAAAGTAGTGAATACAGTACTTCAGGTTCTTGTCTGAGGAACTAAACATCCTTTTACAAAACAAGAAACGCAGTGCTGAGTTCTAAATCAGTCTTTTTTATTATCCAACATGGTTAAAGCAGAGACTACCAAAGTTTATGTCTCTGTTAAAAGAAACCTCAATGTAAAGTCCATAAAAGAACTTGTCACGAGGCAGAAGATTATTTGGATAGTGTTCTGCCTGTATTGGTACAATAGCACGAAGGCAAACACTGTGATGATGCGTGTAGCAACTCTTCTTTAGTTCCTTGTATGGTCTTCAACATCTGCAGTCCTCATATTCCCCCCTGCATGTGCATGAGGGAAGTGGTCTGGGTGCAGATCCCTCACTGCAGGGATGATTGTCAGGAAAAATTAAGGGATGAAAACTGAAAGAAATGTAATTCAATCCCAAAAATCTTCCTTTATCTTTTACCATTCATGACTGTGTATTTTATTTTCCTGCTCTCGGGAGTTTTGTTGGAGATATATCAACAGTAAAGCGTGCTTGAGTACAATTTTCTAATGTAAATTTCAAAGGGAGGATTATTTTTAAGAGTGAGTTCTGATGTTTTTGCTTCATCCCAAGTCCCTGTTGAAATTTCTGTCTGATTTAATCAAAAAACTTGGCTTAGGCCTTGACTATTTGCTACGTGCTGTTATAGTGTTTAGGTGTGTATTTGATGCCATGAGACAGGTTTAAGATATGTTTTTCTGTGAGGTAAGACTTGTGGGAAGAATTGTTTTCATTCTTAGATCAACAGTTGGAGATAGAAAAAAAACCCCAAAGACATTTTTATGTAAACAGGTTTCTTTTCAGAAATATTTTTCTTTCTTCTAGATGGGCTGATGCCTCTCCCAAACCTTGTTTTGCTGCGATCTGTGGGTTCTCACGGTGACTGTTCAGGTCCTGATGGCTTCAGCAGCATTATAGGCTAAAAAACAAATAAACCCAAAGTTTTCAGAGTTTTGCGATGCTGCAGATCTTGCCACCACAGTTTAAAGCAACACCCCTCCATCCTCTCAGCATTCTCTGACATATTGGGTGCTTGGTATCTCTCAAAATCAAATTACTTAGTTGCCAATTCAATTTTTTTTACCTTTCTTCACCTAATCAGCACCACGGAGTGAATAAACAAAGACAACATATTTTTTTCCTTTGGGCCACGTGACAGGGAGTTTGTCACCCCAAGCCTGTTTCTTTGGGACGGCCTGAAGGTAGATCAGTATTTCTCGGAGTTTCGTGTGGGACAAAAACAAATGAAGCATTGCACTCTGTGTAAGTCAGAAGCTAAAATAGACCAGTGGGAAATCAATAGTCTCCAACACAAATCCAATCAAAGACATAACTCTCAGACTCTTTTCCTCCCTTCCTTTTTCACCAACCAAATTTCTGATTCCTCCAGGCATTGTGTACAATGTGGCTGTAGTGACGGGAGATATCAGAGGCGCCGGCACCAACTCCAAGATCCACGTAATCCTCCATGGCTCCAAAGGCTTAAAGAACAGTGGGAAGATTTTCTTGGAAGGAGGTGAATTTGAGCGTGCCAGGACGGACCTCTTCAACGTGGAGATAGCTGCCCTTCTCAGCCCTCTCAGTAGAGTCACCATCGGGCATGACAATTGTGGCGTCAGCTCTGGCTGGTTCTGTGAGAAGGTGAGAGTAAATTATCATGAACTCATGGAATCACTTAGGTTGGAAGAGACCTCTGAGGTCGTGGAGTCCTACCACTGGGCCAACACTGCCAAGAGTTTTGTCTGCAGGCAGCTGTCAGACCTGCTTCCCATTCATAACCTGACCCCGACAACCCAGTACGGTTCAGAAAAAAATAAATAAGTCTGCTTTTGTTTGGAAGGCAATATCCCCGGTTTAACAAGTCAATATTATACATCACGCACGGGAGCAGCTGATTGCCTCAAAGGCACGTTAGATGCATAAGTCAATCACTCGCTGATTGGGTTGATTGCCCCTCTGCAGTCACAAAGATAGAGATTATTGTTTGCTCAGCTCCAAAAGCACCTTCAGATGTTCGCCCAAGGGGCCGGACAGAAATGCAGCCTTGGATTGTGCTGAGCGTTTCAAAGTTATCGTCTACGCTCAGGCTTCCCTGAAGTTTCCAGATGCTGCTCTGGAGGCTCAGAAATAATAATTAAAAAAACCCCCAAAACCCAATAGAAAGTGGCTGACCACAGCTGTTACTGGGAGGCCGTGGAGAAATATGTGATGTCGTTACCCAACAACTTGTATTTCTTTGGGAAGAATTCTATGCAGCAGTGGGGGAAGATGTTGGAAAATTCTTCTAAGTTTAGCACATAGCGTGTGATCCCTATATCCGTGGGTAATGTTTGGTTTTGTACCATCCAGTGCTTAGCACACATGCCAGAGATTAATGTGGCCTTGTGTTAACTCCCTACATCTGTGACTAATAAGTTTTGTGCCAGCTAATGCTTCTTTGTTTGCTTCCACCAGTGATTAATATGTGCTGGTAGATATCTTAGTTTTGAGAACAGAGATGGAGTGCCAGAGCAGAGAATGATAAAGAGAAATGCATCATAACCTGAACACGTATTTGAGATACCCTCAAGGAAAGAAGTTTCACCAGAAGATCCAGGGCCATAAGAGGGAATTTTGAGGAATGGGATGTTCCCAAATGACCACCAAAAATCCCCAAGAGACCCCTACTCATATCCAAATAACTTCATGGAAATAATAAGCCTATATTCATGTATAGAGGAAGTATAATGAATATGTAATAGAAATGTGACAAATGTGTGTTAGTTTCATGTGTATAGCCTGGTCTGTTTGGTTGCTGCTCATGCTTTGAGGTGAAATTCCCATGCATCCAGCATTGTTAAGAAAGTAATTTCATCTTTTCAGCCCAGCAATTGGTTGGAGAGTTTATTTTCTGGTTTTTGGTGACAACACTAGATCATGTACAAGGTCAGCAGGAGGAAATGGGAGGTCAGAGAGGGAGGCAGATGCCTACCCTGAAGCTATGAGGAAATTCAGTTTTCCTGGCAAGAAAAATCAGCTTAAGATGGATGTTTTTGAAGGCTTTTTGTACCCTGTGTTTTCTGCAGTGCCCTGCCATGCACTGGTGTGGTGCAGGGCCTGTGCTCCACGCTGGCTGCTGTAGTCACCCTGCCTGTTCCCATTCCCTCCCCCTCCTGGTGTTTCACCTCGTCTTGGTTGACCCATTGCTATGTACTGCTGCAAAAATGGGAATAACAAGACAGATGGGTCATAGCTGTACTCCAAATTGGGATTTGTGCAACCAGTCTGGTTCGTACTGGTCCAGAAAAGCCGATTTTGAGAGCAGGACCAAGATCTCCAGCTCTGTCTTTGCTCTGGTTGTTTAAGTTTTCGGTGTCAAGGACCTGTGGGGTGCCAGTAGCAGAATATTCAAGCTCACTTTCCCAATCTCTTTTTCCAGGTGGTGGTTTACTGCCCGTTCACTGGGATTGAGCAAACCTTCCCATGTGGGAAGTGGCTGGATGAAGATGAAGGGGATGGTCTCATAGAGCGGGAGCTCTACGAAATGGTCTCCCTGCGCCAGAAAAGGCTGAAAAGTAGGTGCAAGTGTCCAGGAGCCTCCTGTGGCCATCACCCCTCCTCCCATAAGCAACATCCCCCTGAGTGTCACCTGAGTGACATTGGGCAGGCCAGTGGTCAAAGGAGAGGTTCAAGTGGATTCAGTCACTGGATCATAGAAGGGTTTGGGTTGGCAGGGACATTTAAAGGTCAACTAATTTCAACCCCCCTACCATGGGCAGGGACACCTTCCACTGTCCCAGGTTGCTCCAGCCCCATCCAACCTGGCCTTGGACACTTTCGGGAATGCAGGAGTCACAGTTTCCCTGGGCAACCTGGGCCAGGGCCTCACCACCCTCACAGTCAGGAGTTCCTTCCTAATACCTGATCTAACCCTGCCCTCTGGCACTGGGAAGCCATTCCCTGTGTCCTGTCCCTCCAGGCCTTGTCCCCAGTCCCTCTGCAGCTCTCCTGGAGCCCCTTTAGGCCCTGCCAGGGGCTCTGAGCTCTCCCTGGAGCCTTCTCTTGTGCAGGTGAACACCCCCAACTCTCCCTGAGCCTGTCTTCAGAGCAGAGGGGCTCCAGCCCTTGGAGAATCTTTGTGGTCTTCTCTGGACTGGCTCCATCAGCTCCACATCCTTCGCATGTTGGGGCATGAGTTTCAGCTTTGAACATACTGCTTCAGGGGAGTATAAAATTAAACTCCTACAATATTTTGAAGAATTATTTTCTTAAGGTGCAGTGGGCTTAGGGCTGCCTCAGTCATCATCTTGCCTTTGCAGCCAAGCCGGGCTGTGTTTCTTATCACTACGGAAGCAAAGCTTTCTTATTCTTGGTGGAAACAAAACCTAAATACAATTAGGAGACAAACCTGGGTGGGGGGGGGGAAAGGGGGGAGGGGAGGAGGGACGGGAAGAAGAACAAAACTCTTCCTGCTGACTTCCCGCTACTTTTATTCCTGACCTTAGAGAAATAACAGGTGTCGGCCCTGCCCAGCTGCTAAACGCGCCTCCCGAGGCGGGCGTGTGCGGGATGCGGAGCCTTTTCCCTAGAGGCAGGCAATGGCACACGTTTTCTGGGAGGAGCTGCTCCGTGTGGACATGTTCATCCATCCACACACGCTCCAGCGCCAGCCCCGCTCCGCTGCCTGGTTCTGCACCGAGCCAAACACATATCGCTGCTGCCCGGCCTGCGCCGCTGCCTGTGTGTAAACAGAACGTTTTAATTAGGATAATAGACACGGTTTAATCCGAGAGTGCTTCGGGTGGGCTCCTGCTTAAACAGCAGTTCATTTAAATAAGCTTTATCTAAATGTTAGTCAGTGTTATAACCACACTGCACCTCCGACGCGGCCCATTTAGCTAAAGCATCTGCAACCTTTAACCCCCTATTATCAGCTCTGATTGTTATTGACAGGCTAATTCCCTCACCACTGCAGTGCAGGAGATAGAGAGCATTAGCCTTGAGAAATCTGTGACCTTTAGCTGCCAGATTATAGAAGTGTGAGACTCGGAGTTAGAAAAGGCCTATTATGTCATCTCACCTATCTCCCTGTGCATGCAGGACTGTCCCTTTCTGCAGAGATGATCAAAGCTGGGTTGAACTTCACTCGGGGTATCCATGGTGAAACGTCTCCCAGCACTGCATCCAGAAGCTGCTCCCGCAGCAGATTGCAGCTCCATATGTAGCTTGTATTTATTATTTTTTTTTTTTATTCCCTCCTCTCCTTATCTTGAATGTTATCCTGGAAACTGTTGTGCTGGGTCTAGTCCTCCCTGGTGTTTGTGCCCTGGCCCTGAGAATTTCCAAAGTGCCTGGATACCTTGAAGTGAAAGGATGGGAAACCAGGGGGTGTGCCCAGCTAGCCCTGGGAGGATGATGATGGGTATTTGGGGAAATGCCTGGCCTTCTGCAGCTGCAGCCCTATCTCACCCACGTGTCCCTGTGTGGTTTCTCCCTGACAGCCCTCTATCAGCATTTAATCCTGGTACAAGGTCCCGTTTCCCCCTCCGTGCATGCTTCACTCCTCCTTTCCTTCAGCAAGAGGTCAGGGAGGCCAAACCAGGCAGATGAGAGCAGTCTTTGGTGTCTGGATTGCACTTGCAGTTTTCCCCAGGGAGAACAGGCTGCTCCAGCACATGCCGTCCACAGACTTTTCTTTGCTTCATTTCTGCTCATCTAAAACTTGCCGGTGCTTTTCAGAGAGGAGTGGTCATGAACATTTTGTATATTATTAAAACAGGGGCAAAACTATTTCTGAGAGATTCCTCTTCCCCTCATTTTTTTTTCAGCAGCTCTTGTCTCTTTTTTATACAGTCAAACACTGAGTAGACCAGTAAAAATCTAATTTATATGCATGTCATCATATTTTTATATTCCATTCTGGGCTCTGAAGGTCAAGCCGTGCTGGTGTGGGCTTGGGCATACCGAAAGGGTTAGCAATTCTCTCATTAAGATTTGTTAATAATTCAGCTGATGTCTGAGTGAGGAAAGAAGCTGTTCCCTCTCCAGTAGGTGCTGCAAGGCCTAGAGAAGCGACACACATTGTCATGAATAAAGAATGCAGATGAGGGGCTCTTTAGAGGAAATAATGTCACCTTTATAAATGCAACAATATTCTGGTATGAAAACACATGTAAAGTTGCTGCAGGTGGAGTGGACTTACAGTCAAAATGTTGGATGAA
The DNA here is from genome assembly GCA_014706295.1 of Lycocorax pyrrhopterus obiensis. Classification (NCBI taxonomy): domain Eukaryota; kingdom Metazoa; phylum Chordata; class Aves; order Passeriformes; family Paradisaeidae; genus Lycocorax; species Lycocorax pyrrhopterus. The sequence goes on from JACSVZ010000014.1 coordinate 1,931,089, forward strand.
GACTTGAAATAAAAATCTTGCAGATTGGCCACAATCTTAGGGTATGTCATGTAGTATAAAAAAAAGTGTTAACTGAAGTCATGTCAAATTTGGGCATTTAAATAATTTAAAACATTTTGGAAAATATCTTTACACTGCTCTGAGCATTTTTGTCCCACACAATGCAGCCTCACCAGGGATGGATACCTGAGTGGGCTCTGAGAATGCAAGAAGCATTTTTTGGATAATTAGTCCCATCTCAGGAGGCTCATTATCTTAGGGTGAGGTGATAAAATGACTGTGTTGTACCCCTCCTTGTTCCAGAAAGAGAACAGACAAGTTTTTAGGAGCTACCTGGAGCTGCATTTCACCGTGCACAAGTGACTGGAGACTCCTTCTCACTGACAAAAGGAAAGATGAATATTTCCCTGACATTATGCTCTTTGAAGCTTGAGTTGTAGGTGTTTGACGAGTGAGCTAAAACTACAGGGTTGGGTCACAGCCCTGCATCACCCTGTTAGTAAAGTATAGCAAGAGAATATGGTTCACCTAAAAAGTGGCTGTTTATGTTTTTCTCATTTTCTTTTAAATGAAATCGCAGAATTATATTCCAGCCTCATTCCTGTACATCATGCAGCAGCTGATTATGTTTGTACAGAAAAGGATGAAAGGTCTTTGTCTTCCTTCATCCTGTCCTCTCTACCTACCAGGGGAAACAATGAGAATTATGTCTTTTACCAGGTCATCCTATAAAAATTACTTTTTAAAACAAGTATCTTGAACTTTGCTTTCTAGAAAACCCCTGGTCTCTGTGGATCTGGACAAGTGACATCAAAAATGCAGGAACAGATGCCACCATCTTCTTCCAGATTTATGGAGACAAGGGGAAGTCAGATGAGATGAAGCTGGACAACAATTCAGACAACTTTGAAACTGGACAGACTGACAAATTCATGGTATGAATTCTTGTGCAAGCGGTAGATTTGGCTTGATACTGTTTTCCAGGGCTTTAGCTTCAATCCTGGGCAGAAAATCATCAGCACAAGATTTTTACTCCATTAGATCCTTCTAATGTTGAGGTGAAGTCACTCCGTTTGGTGGTGATGCAAATAGGTTACTTGCCTATGGATAGGGCTTGTCTTCTCAAAACAGGGAATAGGCTGGTGTTTTTGACTTCTCTCTGGTTTGGCTTTTCAAAGATGTTCAGAGGTGCCCTTTGTGTGCGTGCTTTGGTGACTTACAAAAACGGATATTGCACCTTTTTTCCCATTTACAGATCGAGCTTCCTGATCTCGGCACCTTTTATAAGCTTCGGATATGGCACGAGAAGAGAAATCCCTTTGCTGGCTGGCATCTGAATAAGGTGAGGGGACAGCCAGGGGAGGTAGACCTGGGAAGCCAGGCTAGTGACAGAGGTCTGCAGTGCCAGTCCTGGGTCACTGTGCTCCCCAGCTGGCAGCTGAGCGTGATGTGCAGCACTCAGAGGTGCCTGCCTTGTCAGAGGACAAGACAAAATGGTATAAAGTTGAATCAGGGAAGGTTTACATTGAATATTAGGGGATATTTATAGACCAAAAGGGTAGAAAAGCCCTGGCACAGCTGCCCAGGGCAGTGATGGAGTCCCCATCCCTGGAGGGGTTTCAAAGCTGTGTGGGTGTGGCACCTGGGGACATGGGTCGGTGGTGGCCTTGGCAGTGCTGGGGGAACAGTTGGACTCGATGACCTTAGAGGGCTGTTCCAGCCCACATGTTTGGGTCATTCTGTGTGTGGGAAATGAGAGCAATGGGAAGAGGCAGCTCCCAACAGCCCAGATTCATTGTGAAAATCCCATTTTCCCACCCTTCCTGTGTCAGGCAACTGAAGTACCCATCTCACTGCTACCAGGGTTTTTTCCCTTGCTCTTCAGAAAACTTCCTATTTGTCGACACCACTACTGTACAGAAAGGCAAACCCACTCCTTCTATGGCTTATTTACGCTGCCCGTAACAAAAATACTGATTCCAGCAGAGACTGCACAGTGGAGCATCCTCTGAAGTGCTGACAGTTCACCCCCTGTTACGGGGGGAGAACTCCTGCAGGCTGGAGGAGGCCGTGGAGACTATGCAGAGGAGAGCAGCTCTGTGCTGTGTGGGAGATGAGAAGAGTGACCTGCTTGATCTTCACTCACATGTCCTTTGCTCTCCTAGCATTGATTACCTTGCTGTGACCCCTCACATGATGGACAAGAATGCTTGTATCTTTCACAGCTGTATATTTCCCTGTGGTATCTTATTTTCCTGCACAAAAATTATGTTCAGGAAGGACAAAACGTAAGTTAGAGTGTGTCTAGGATTCCCTTTTGGCCAAACTGTCTAAGTAAACCTGGTTAAGATGCACGAAATGCATTGATGTTCTTATAGTTGGACTCATTTTAGGCCGTTTTCAACTTAAAGGATTCTATGATTCTATGACTTTACGGAAGTCAGTCTGGCCATATACACCCAGTCTGATGTTTTCTGGATGCATCAGGCTCATGGCACGTGAATCCCATCACTTGTGTATCCATTGTAGCGTCTAGGAAATTAGATGAAACCTGAATGATGCTTCGTTCCAGTCCTCACACATTTCATGCCTGGTTTGCTTCATGTCAGGTCAGGCTTCCATTTCCTATCACAGGAACACAGAACAGCCACACTGGTCAGGCCAAAAGTCCCTCTAGCCCAGCATCCTCTCTCCTGTGTCACATAAGGTCATGATTACAGAAGTGTGGGAAAAGGACAAGCATTTATGATACTTCCTCCTAACATTCTTTCAGGTTTTGACTATTTCCAGTTGGACACTTACTTCCTAAACAGACCTACCAAACAGAAAGCATTTAGCAGGTTTTTTTTCCTGTTATTAGTTCAAAGTTTCCAGCCTCTCCTTGAACACTCAAACTTTCAGCAACCTTAATAGCTTTTGGCAAGGACTTCACAGGCTGATTGTGTCCTTTGTGCTTAGAACTTTGTTCCACAGGCATCATTTGATGCCCTGTATTTCTTGAGGCAGAAGAGGGAACAGCTGACCCCTCTCTGCCTTCTCCATGTCACCTGTGATTTTACAGACCTTCATCATACCCTTCCTTTACACACTTCAACAGACAACTGCAGACCATCACCTCATTTGCTCATTACTCCTTTGGAAGATACTGCAGACCTTTTTTCAGGGTTCTTGCCATTTTTTTGGGTTTTCTTCTCCCTGGACTGATTCTAAGCAGTGAGAGCCAGCAGCACAAGCCCCATCCACAATTTGCTCCTTGGGGTTATAGAGTGGCACATGATGAGCCATTTCAGAGCCACAGAATCCCTCAAAAGTTCCTCAGCGCCATGGAGTGACTGGAGAAAGGAGGAAAGAAAAGCCATCAGCTGTGACAGACTTTGCTCCGTGCATCACTACAGTGCACAAGTCAGACAGTCTCGTTATTAATGTGCTTTATTTCTCTGCTGCTACCTACTCTTGCCTCCCTGGCAAAAACCTGTCAGGATCTTGTTGCTTTTTTGCCTTTAAGCCTCTGAACTCATGCAGTGTTTTGGTTTAATGAAGGTAACTCTGCTGAAAACGCTGACAAAAGAAAAATACTCATTCAACTGCGGCCGCTGGCTAGATATAAATGAAGAGGACAATGAGATCGTGCGGGAGCTCCCTGCCGAGGGATCTCTGGTGACTGAAGTCATGCCAGGTGAGAGCCATGGGCTCTGTGCAGGGGCTTGCTTGGGACCTGAATAGAAAGAAACCCTCTTTGTGTGAGAGATGCACAGGCAGACCGATGCAATTCAATTAACTTCTCTTTCTGGCACTTTCTCTCTGCAGTATTTTCTGTGTGCATCATTAGCTGCATGAAGCCTGAGAAATCCCAGCCTTCTATCATTTTTTTTTTTCTGGGGCAGATTTCTCTGTGGTGGGAAATGGGAGAGATCTGGCCACAGCACAGTTGTTTCCAGGGCTTGGGTTTTTTTTAAACTTGTAAATTTTTTTCCGGTCTCCCTTAAAATGTGAAACACAAGGTTTGAGGAATATTCATGGAAAGCAATCTTAGCTGAAATGCAATCTAAAATTTGACAATCATATTTTGGGCTTTAAAGTTTTATTTAGTTATATGCAAATTTATGCAGCTGTATGTATAAATATATAGTAAGTTGGACAGCACAGTAGCGTGTGCATATGCATCTTTCAGTATGTATGAGCAATTCAAACTATTTATTCTTTTAATTGAACTGCAGATTTAATTAAGGAAAGCTACAGAACTTTGCCCTGGCTTTCTGAAGTGGCCACTTCTGCCTTGACCTTGTGTCACAAGAATTAAATCTACTTAGAGGGAGAGTTTAGGAGAGCAGAACATCTCAACGTGGTCAGTGGGATTTTTCACCTTTCCACCAAAGCACCCACACTCTGTAGACCTTGAGTCCTCCGTTTTCTGAAATTTCTGGTTCTGGCACTGGTGATCTGCATGCAGTGGAGCAGTTTCTCAGAAGAGGAATTGTAATTGCAGATGTTATTAAAATGTAAATAAACCTGGTTTTGAAATGTATTTTTAATCAACTGTGGAGAGGGCAGCTTGAATCCTCAGTCAGGCACTTTCCTGTGAGGAGAATTTGTGCTGAGCAGAGGTGAGATGCGGCACCTCTGTGTTGGGCTTGCAGGGGGGGTTTTGGAGGGAAGGTGGGAGCACTGCTTCTTGTCCCTTCCCTAATCTGGGAAAAAGGGGATCTCTCTCAAAAGCTGGTCTGTGGGCTGGCTCTTTGTTGTGATATTTCTTCCTGGAAATACTTCACCCAGTGGGGTGGGATGGGAGGGCACAGAGGAGAGCATGGTCAGGGGAGAAAGGTGGCAGATCAAAATCCATCCAGAAAAATCGTGTGAAGACCTTAAGAGCGAAAAGCAGGCAAGACAATCCAACCTCCGGCATAATGTTTGGACTCTTGGAGGGATGATCTTGGGGGTCTTTTCCAACCTTTGTGATGTAATGATTTTATGATTCTATGATTATAATAGTCCCAAGGGAATGGGCCTAATTTGGCCTGTCTTGTCTCATAAACCCAACATGAAGAGCCCATTCCTCACATCTCTGAGCACTCATTCCTTTCTAACTCTTTTTGTCTTCCTGCCATGCCCTTGGATGCTGAAAATGTTGTTTTCCCCACACACATTGCAAGGTTCTCCACCCCCAGGGCCATCTTGGGAAGGCAGAAGGGGAGGTAGCAGGACAGGGGCACTCCACTTCCTGAGGTTCTTCTTGAAAGGGCCAGCATTTTTATGTCCTTGTTTGGAGGGCTTTTATGGGTTCTCTCAATGCTTCAGGTCTTCCTGTTTTGGCCTTTTTCCCCCCCTTTTCCTAGTGGTAACATGGAAGTGTACAAGTCAATACATCAGCAGAAGTACCAGCTGGAAGTGCGAACACTTAAAGTTAATTACAAGCCTGTCAAAAGCGCAGTAAATTTAAACGGCGATTAATGGCGTTGCCGGGATTGTTTCACTAATTTACGTCTCCCCAGTGATCAAATACCGCGTGACGGTGTGCACGGGCACGGTGAGCGGGAGCGGCACAGACGCCAACGTCTTCGTCTGCCTCATCGGCGACCAGGGGGACACGGGCGAGCGCGTCCTCTACAACTGCATCAACACCGTCAATAAGTTTGAGAAAGGCAACGTAAGTTCGCACAGCAGCACCTCAACACAAGGTTTTTAAAGTGTGTGATGATTTTATAAATTTAATTTTTTTTTTTTTAATGTGTGTTTGTAAACTCAGCTGATTTCTTTGCCAGCTCGGGCTAGGGCAGCAGGGAGAAATAAATCTTGTCGACAGAGCATCATAACAGGTTGCAGCTGGAGGGAGGCTTAGGTCGGGAACAGTGTGCCCTTGCTTGATGTATGCTCATGAAAGAGTCTCTTGGTTTGCTCCCCAGATAAGTTCTGACTGCTGAAATTGCATCTTCAGATTGGGGAAGGCTTCCAGGAAATCTTCCAAGAATAAAAGGGAGCCTTTTCCTTTCTGTCTAATATAGCAAAAATTTGGCTCCCTGGAGCAGAGGAAGAAAAAAGCATCTTATTTAATGTGAAAGTCAGAACCCAAAGCCTAACATGTTTCCTTTGTAATTCCTCCAGTTTCCCTCAACCATGCTGCACTCAATTTTGTGTCTTATTTTCAAACTGATTTTCAATACATTTTTGTCTGTCCATGTCCAGAATGAAGGAGGGTGGAAATGGACTGAAATGAAGATGTTTTATTCCCTGGAAAGCTGGAGATAATGAAGAAGTCAAATTGTAGTTAAAGCCTTGCAGCGTTGGCAGTATCAGCAAGCAAACAGTTTGCTGATCTGATCTATAGGGTCAAGCTACTTAATATGTATCCAATTTTGGATCTCTAGGGTCCTACTTAGACTGGTAAAATGTAATCGATATCTCCAGAAGGAGATTTTGAGAATCTGATCACAGAACTCTGCAGATTTCCCATCTCTCGTGTCATTATTTGATTGAAGGTTCAGAGTGGAAAGAAAATGAAGATAAAAAAAGGAGGTCACGTTTTCAAAATAGACCATTGAATTTAGGCTTCTGAAATATGCATTAGCACTTTGAATTTGCCTTTGAGTGTCCAGAATTTCCAATTCTTTACTGAAATCACTGAGCTCTTCTAGACTTTAAAAGAACTTTCATCAAGTATTTCTTGTGCTTTTAAGATCTGTCTGTGGAAACGTGGCAATTACATAGTGTGAGAGTCCATTCTGCTTCTGAATTATATATAGGTTTGCATAAATCGACTTTGCAAACATCTTTTTTTTTTTGCCTATGCATTGGCATTATAGGTATTTTAGTTTAAGAAGTAGGTCCAAGCAGTAAAGGATAGCATTTTGTCATTTGGTGAAGCCTATTTTTGTCAAAATGGTAGCAAAATAAGTCGTATTTTGGTGCTGAAGACTGTTTCAGTGCAGTTCTAAAGAAAGATGCTTGGTTTGCAGAGAATACAAATATTTTAAACATAGATGATGGTTATTTTATGGGATGCTCCATCCTTGTCCGAGTCCACATTGAGTGAGACTTGGATCTGCTCGGTCTAGTGGAAGATGTCCCTGCCCATGCCACGTCCCTTTAAGGTCCCTTCCAACCCAAACCATTCTAGGGCTCTGTGATGATTCTATGACATTTATTCACAAAAATAAGTTGTAGGCTAACTTGCATGAAGGAGGATAAAAAGAGAAAAATCATTTTGGCAATCAAATGATGTGATTAATAGTATGCAGATGACATAAACCAAACTGGAACCTATTAATGGAAAACTGCTCCCCTGGTACGAAGAGCTGAAAACTGGTGAATGAACTGGAAGCTGTGTAAGAATTGATCCTGACAAACTTAGAGCTCATATATTCAAGAGGCTGCATGAGTATATCTACACTGATTAACTCAGATACGCTGTTAAAAAGAAATGTTACTAAGTCAGTACGGTCTCTAATCTACAGCTACTTAAACCAATAGTACCTTGATTACCAATTTAACTTAAAAAGTTTGCCTGCAGATGCAAACTAACAGCCTGTGTAGAAAGTAAGATTTTAAGATGCCTCTAAATTAGTTGTTTGCCCTGTTGCGGTTCCAGTTAGTTACTTACTCATTAATTTATATCAGCCATTAATAAGTAAGGTGAGCATCAGGCCTAATGAATTAAATTACATTGACTTGGACTGAGTCAGTGAGGTTTTGCTGCCTTAAATCCCCAATTCAGCAGCTTTGAGTGTGTAAGTAGCATTGACATATGTAAGTCCGTCACTAACACTTTAAACAGTGGCAAAACGCTTAGCTGCCTTCATTCTGAAGGTCAGTTTGAAGTCCTGGGTGACGACATAATTATTATCATTTTAGTAAATTTCAGTATTTGCGTGAACACTGCCTTGCCACCGGACTTTCTGGGAGCTGGCTGGATGTATGCTACCACCACGTGTGCTTTTGGGGGATGAAGAACAACCGAAAGGCAGTGGTTGTCTTTCTCTTACCTGAGCAAGGCGTCTCGGCAGGATGGCAACCACAGCAGTCGTGTCTCCTCGCTGGGCTATACGCCGCAGATACGCTGTGTGTTTACACCCAGTGTTTACCACTCCTGTGCCATGTGTGTGCATCTATACATGTGCCACAGATACTTCTGTCTGGCCTGGTTCCCAGAGGAGTTAACTCACTCTCTTAATGCATTTCTCTTCCCTCAGCCGTCAGGGACTGTTGGTCCCAGTGAGCTCTTGGGCAACAGAGCTCTGCTCTTGAGGGGCCATACCTTGGGCTAATCTCTAGGTTGGTTATTTGAGCCTGTTTCCAGGGGGAGAAAAAAGAACAAAAAAAAAGACATAAAATCCATGTCTCTTGTGGGATATTGAGGGTATTTATCTGCTGGGTTAGGTTCACACCACCCTCCAAACACAACTCATGGAGCAACTGGAAATACCCCTGTGCAGCCCTGCCCGTACTGGCGTGCCAGGAAATTAAATGGGGTTAAATTGTGCTCGGTAATCAATGCTGTCTGACTTTAACACAGTGCAATGTCTTTGAACTGTACCTCCAAACACCTCTGTAGATTTGGTCTGAAGTGACCTGCTTCTGACTTCTCAGAAAGCTTATATCTGAGCAAGGGTTTGAGCTTGGATTTCCTGCCTCTCTGTGTGAATTTCTTAATAATCAAATTGCTTCTCTTTTTTTACAGTTGTGGAGGGCATGAAATGACATGGGAGATTTAAAATGCTGGCGGATCATATATTTACAAATCTAACCTTACACATCTAGCACAAATATTCAGGCTTTTCATTCTTTGGTAAATTGGTACTTTCTCTCTCCTCTTGTGAAGAACTGTCTTGCAGCATGCTGATGGTGTTGGTTTGATTGCAGTAATAAATTTGGGTTGTTTGTTTGCTTTTAAGGAGAAATATTGCCTTACCTTTTTTATTCTCCTCCTCAAAGGCTGATGAATTCTTCGTTGAAGCAGTAACGCTGAAGCAGGTGAGGAGGGTGAGGATAGGGCATGATGGCAAAGGAGGAAGCAGTGGCTGGTACCTTGCCAAAGTGATAGTGAGGGAAGAAGGACAGCCAGAAAGTGAGGCTGTGGAATTCCCCTGCTACAGGTACTGGAAACAATGCTTGCAAATTAAGTCTCTGTTTATGCATTTGCCAGACTTTGAAGAGCCTAGTTGTTGGTCCATGACTGGAATTTTCTGAGCACAGCTTAATCCTTTTTATTTATGCATTCGTTCATTTATTTTCGCTAAGCCTGAAAGCAAAGAGTGTGTTTTGGGAGGTTTAAGATACAATTAACTCCCCTCACCAAATGACCAGCAATCTGGATTGTGAACTTCTCAGCAATTAGCTCCATAATGCAGAGAATTTCCAAAAGACAAAACTCAACCTTCCAGTACCACACCCAGTGTCACTGCAATTGCCTGCTGCAGAAACACACTCTGCGATCTGCTGGTGTTACTGCATGTGTGGAACGAGGTCCTGGTCCCTCACATGCACATCCCATCTTTCTGGGAGCAATGGGATGCTATTTTTGTGTTGGGAGCATGAAAAATTGTTATGCTGCCATCTCGAGAGCTCCTTGCATGAGGGGAAATGCATATCATGCAGACAGAGACAGTGGTAGAGCAGAGGGCTGTGGCTTACCCCTGTGGGTGGGTTACAAAGGTAGTCTTCTCTTCCCTAGACAATCAAGTGTCCGAAGAAATGTGCTGCACTGAGGCTGCCTGTGGGGAACAAGACGCATGGTCTGTCTTGGCGCTAACTAGGGTCTGCCTCAGCACTGCAGCACAAATTAGCAAGAACTGGGTGAAAACATTAGAAATTAACTGCAGTGTAGTTCAGGGTCCCACTTACCCTCTCAGGATGTCCACCCTGTAGGATGGTGGTCCACTGAGCTCCATTTAACAACACCAAGAATCTGTTCTAAAAAATCATCTCCTGGGGATAAGTGGAATTGTAAAACTCAAACACAATTATTTTAAAATTGAAGACAAAGGTAAAGCCTCTAAGCTGGTTACTTCTCTCTTGTCTTGAAAGAACTCCACTATAATGAGGGGAGTCAGCCAAAAACAAAACAGGAGCCAGCCCCAGCCTCTTGGCGTTGCTAAAGCCACGTCACATCAGAGAGCAAACTCACCGGGGAGACAGCACGGAGCAGCAGATGCAATGTCATCTTGGTTGTGAAAAGCAAGCCAGTCTCTCCCTTTTCAAAGAACAAACAGCCACATAGTCATTGCTGCCTTTTGATCCATATTTAACAACCATATGTTTTACTGAGTTAAGCAAGCAAGCTAGACAGGTTTTTGCTTGGACATGAAGTGTCCACGTGAAGGGCTGTTTTGCTCAGACTCCTCAGAGATATTTCTGTGTCTAACTGCACCGTGCAGCTGGCTCATTTTAGAGATTTCCTTTTTGAATTGTCTCCTTATGTGACTGCTAAACTGGGTGTCTTCCATCTGCTTGGAGTGATAACCCCCTTCCCCTTAGGTTTACACCTGTGGATCAGGAGAAGCAGTGGGCATTCCCCTCAGGCCAGGGACAGAAAAAAGACTGGGAGAAAAAACAAATGAAGTATTATCCCCAAGACCTTATCCCCAAAATATTCATGGTGTACCTTCAGGCTTCAGGTCACCAGCGGTGGAATTCCACTCTTCTTATCTTTCTAAATGTCTCTTTTCCCAAGTGATATCAGTGTTGTTCGTGCAGCTTTATTTGCTGTCCTTGTGCCAGCATTATCTCTTTCCTCTCAGATTGAGAAGGTGACATGACTGATCGCCATCAAGCACAGGGACAGCTGCTCCCTCTCACTCCCTTTGGTGCCCGTGTCTCCTGAGAGACTGAGGCATCATCGCAGTGTACGGGTGTCGTCATGGAGTCTGGAGAGATCTGAGGGCGAAGGTGCTCACCCACTGCATCCTCCGTGTGAGGGACAGACATTTCCATGGCCTGCAGCGTTTGGATGTTCCTCTCCACCCCTGTAGGCCAAGGACAGCTTATGTCCTCGCTGCTTGGGTAGGAGCTCAGGAAGTCCTGCTCCACCCGCCTCTTCAGAGGCCAGATGTTGAAAAAGACTTATCCAAGAAGAGGCGATGCTAGTAAGGCTAGTTAGAGACTCCATCCAAGGGGTACATCAGGGAAGATTCTCTTTCTGCTTGGCCAGTAGACATGCTGTTCTGACTGCCTTTATCTCCAAGACTCAATTAACTTCTGCTCTTGTACATAGCACAATTGCATGGTCTGGAGAAAACACCTTTTGCTGCTGGGTTCGTAGTGAAAGCTACTCCATTGACCTTGTGACACTCAGCTGCTCCTGTGAGACAGCTAGGGGACAAAATGCCTTCCAGCAGAAACACATCTCACCTGTGCAGAAAGCTCCACAGGGTCCTCACCTCTGTGCAAACCAGGCTGCAGCCACACGTGGGGAGCAGATACTCTATCAAAGATCTGCCTAATCAGTTTCCACTCTAACTGATGTCTTGACTTACCCTTATAGACCTTCATTGCATAGAACTTGTTCAAATCTCTGTTCCTCTTATTTACATATTCATATACACAACTACGTTTTGCCTTCTAACTTGAAATCTATTCTGTGACTCCCCAGGATCATCTATTCCTTAGTAATCACAAGAGCTCTGTAAGAAGAACTGTCTTTGTTGCACAAGGGAGCCAGCAGAGATAAAGAGAAGCTAAGTGGATTAATTGTGAGTTTGTGTCAGATTCAGGAAGAGCACCGAGAAATAACGACTCCCAGGCCTGTGCTTTCAATTCTTTAAACAGTTGGCTTAGAGTCAGTGATTTTTAAAGCGGTCATTTGACCCTCGCTTGCAAGGAGTAAATGCAAAGGTCCTTCCCTGAGCGTTATTTGCAGAATTACTCATATGTCACCTGGATGCAGTACTATTCCTCCCTTACGGCCACATGGCATTATAATATCCATGCTTTTAGGAACTGAGTACTGAATCATTCAGTGGCATCACTGAACAGTTTATACCTTGTAACACCTGATGTGGTTTAGGTATTGTGATGATGAATACTGCTGAAAAGCTCAAAATTAAGGGAGTTCACCTTTGGCCCCAGAAATGGAGCCAAACTTTTTTGGACATCAGAGCTGAGTTCTGCTGGTTTCATTTTCTCCTCAAAGCTCTCTGGAAGTCCAGGAATGCACTAGCTGACACGCTCTAAAACAGCCTATTTTTTATAATATTTATATCCCAGACAGAAATGAATTTTCAATCAGACAAAGTCATGAGTTTGTGATAGGATAGAATTTTACACGCTATAAATCATTACAACTCAGCTGAAATCTTCAGTGATATGTAATTAAATTTTTTTTTCTAAGCATATGGCCCCCACCATCCTAATTTTTATCCAGCACAAGCATAAGGGAACATTGTTAATTCTCTGAAGAACAACAGACAGACCATGAACGGGATGATGCAGTAGGAGACTCCTGCAAAAGAACATTTATTCAGTCAAATGCCAAAAAATGTTCATCATACAAAGGAGCCAGAGAAACCTCCTTTTCTTGCCTAAAAATAAACTGAAAAGTCTATCTCTTTTTACACATTTTTGTATATAGGTTATATTTAAAGGCACACACAAATACATATGTCCTTCTGACTCTAATGGATGTGCCAATCATTCTAATTGCACTCAGGCTGGATTTCAAATGCTGTATATAATGTCATACCGTATTTTTTCCAGTGGTCACCTGACTCTCTGATCCTCTAGAAATTCTTTCTGGAGTGGCTTTCATATCATATTTCTGTCCTCTTTGAGTTATATTGGTCATAAAGCATCTCTTTAAAATCAAGGATGTGACACAGGACACGACTACACCCTTGCAAAATCCACAGTGGCATGTGAATTCTATTCAGTGAAATCATATAAAGGCTCTGATAAGATAAGAGATTTTGACATGCCTTTTGTACTAGGGATATGACGGCACTGCACTGAAATATTCTATTTTCTGCAGCCAGATGTGTTTATAATGTGTCAACCCATTTGTGTTTGGTGTACGACTATAAACCCCTGGTTTCAATCTGCTGCTCAGTGATATGCTGTTGGAATTACACTGAAGTGAAATTAGGATATTGATGCATACATGATGAAGGGAAGGGACGCAGTGGCATTGCTCATCCAAATATTTCCTCTGTCACTAATCTCCTCGAGAAAATGGTGCTTCTGCCACTCCTGGCTGTTCTCTTGGCTGAAACAGCACAAGGAGCTTTAAACCACTTCTGCTGATAAACCACCCTCTTCCTCCTCCAGTCCAAGACATGCTCCCTCTCTTGCCGTCAGTACCTACCAGCAGTGGTAGAGGGAATTTCTTTATCTCAGGGTGTGTCCTGCTTTTCTGATTCGCTTTTCTCCTCTGTCCTCACTGCTGAAGCAGTTAGCATTTGCTGTGCTGCACACAGAGATCTGTTTCTTGTGGGATGTATTTTTATCCTGCCACCTCAGCGCAGGAGAGATTCACTCAGATTTATCCCAGACACCCCTAAAACATCAGCAGTGGCAAAGGTGACAGAAAATAGCAGCATGTCCACTGGCAACAGAAACAGCAACTTGCAGGGCACAAAAACCAGGAGAGCAGAAGTGTGTCTACCTTGTGAACTTGTGCCTTCCTGAAGGCCATGCTGAGGTCAGTGGTCCTGGAGTGGTAGAATTCAGGCTTGAATTTTGTGGGTCCTCCCAGTTAACATCCATGTACACAGAAGCATCTTGATTTTTGGGATGACGTGATCCCCTAGCCACTGAATACCTGTCCAAGGACGTGAATCCTGAGCCAGCATCAAGAACTACGTGATACAAAGGTATTAAGGATCATTCTAACAGGTAAAATAACCCCATCCCACCCCAGCCCCAAAACATCAATAAAGGCTTCCTTTCTTAAGACAATGTGATGTCTTAGCATGCTCTCACTGCAATCTACCCTTGCTCAATTCTTGACATCAACTTCACGGTCTTCCCCACAGATTTTTCTGCTCCTCTATCCCACTACTCCCCTCAGCCTCCTCTGAGGCACAACACCCTATCTGATGCCCTCCCACAGTGCCCGTGTGATCATCACACGTTCATGTGTTTGTCATTTTCATGCTGACCCCCTGAACTTTTAGCCCTGTCCAAGGCCACCTGCACAGGGCCACCGGCTTTACAGAGAGAAAAAGGGAAGAGTACGGGGTAGAGTGCATACCCGACAACCTCCCAAAGCTTGGAGGGAAGCTGGGGCTGGAGACGTGTGTCCGTGTGGTGGGTCTCCTGTGCACCTTTTTTGCATGGCAACACTGCTGCTCGTGCTTCCAGGACCTGGCTGGCTCTAGCTCATGTTTGGATTTCTTTCCTGGTGCTGCTTTTTTTCGCATGGTTTCTTTGTGCTTATTGTTTTCCTCTGGTTGGGAGGAGAGGGGAGAAGGTTGAAAATATAATATTCCTTCAGATGGATGAAGGGGAGATGTACCATCCTGGGTCTTCCAAAATATCTGATCCAACTGGTGATGACTGTGAGCTGTGCTGGCTTTTCACCAGCAAGGTACCTTAGGTTTGATCCAGCTCTCAGCAGCTCTCTTTGTTCATGTCCCCAAGTCCTGGTTATAAGGGCTGCTTTCTGGTTTCCATATGTGCTGACTCACTGTCAAAGATAGAAACTTTGATGGGAAGTGAGCTCCCCTCCTTTTTGGCACACGGGTCAGCCAAGGACAATGTGTGTGTCACAGTGACACTGTGGGAAGCTCACAGGGCACATGGGGTGCATGTGTTTGTGCAGAAGCAGGTCTGCTGCAGCCCGGTGTGGCCACCTTTAAAAAGAAACAGTACCTGGGCATTTGTTTTTACTCCTCCTGGTCCTGGGAATTGTTAAAGCCATTTAAATACTCTGTGTGACCCGCCAGAGAGTGCTCATTTGTCCTTTTCTCACCCCTGCTGGTTTGAAACAGTATTTTTAGCTGCAAAAGTCGCTGCTGTAGATAGATGTGCACCTGGGAACAATGGGCATTCTGGGAACTGCTCCTGCTCTCACAGCACCGCTGTGGGAAACCTGACCCTAAACAGATGCTTACGGGAATATACTGAGTGCTGCAGCAATCTGGGATTGAAGAGGAAAGCGAGAAACTTCTGCCGGGGCCCTGGCTGTTTTCATGCAATGGTTGCTGTAGGGCACGTGGTGGGGTTGGGGCTGTAAATCCTTCACTCCTGAGGCCGAAGGAGCAGCTGTGAAGGTTATCAGGTTAGCAACTGGTTCCCCTCTGTCTTGGGAGGCGACTTTTGGAGGGGGACTGAAGAGGGAACTTCTGAAAAGGGCATGTAGTGGTAGGATAAGGAGGAAATGATCTTAAGCTGAAGGAGGGCAGAGAGATTAGATATTTAGAAGAAATTCTTTACTGTCAGGGTGGTGAGGCCCTGGCACAGGCTGCCCAGAGAAGCTGTGGCTACCCCACCCCTGGAAGTGTCCAAGGCCAGGTGGGACAGGGCTTGGAGCAACCTGGGATAATGAAAGGTGTCCCTGCCCATGGCAGGCGGTGGGACTGGATGGTCTTTAGGGTCCCTTCCAACCCAAACCATTCTATGGTTCAATGATTTTTCTTTCAGAATTTTTTCCCTTGAGATCATGCTACAGTGCCCATTTCCTCTTCTTAATTAGTCTGTTTGCGTCTTTAATGTTGAAAAACATTTTAAAAAATCCTTCCTTTTTGCTGGTGCCAGCTGCCTCCACATGCCCAGCCCTGGCAATGGGAATAACAAAATTGATCCCCTCCCTCTAGTAGTAGAGGCTGCAAGTCTTACTGGTCAACAATGGTCAATGCTTTTGAGACACTAAGACTGCCTGTTGACAGGAATAACTTGTGGTTGTGGAGTCTGTGCTTTTCAGACAGATGGACATCACAGCAGATGCTTATCTACTGCGAGCGGAGCTCTCAAGGTCCCTCTTCTTGGAAAAACTGGGGTTTAAAATGTGGCTGCCGTATGGTCTGGTCAAGTTCCTGCTAGGACAGCAGAGATACAGAGCCCTCTAAGAACATCTTTTTGATGGTGGTGTGGATTTGGGCTATGTGTGAAGCCAGAGTAGATTTTGAAAGGTCTAACAGGTGCAAATTATTCAAAGACAACTTACTTCTTTTTGTAAACCAGATGGCTTGACAAAAACGAGGATGATGGTCAGATTGTGCGAGAGTTAGTGCCTGCTGGGGAGTCACCGTTGCTAAAAAGTGAGTTTAGCTTGGGAAAAAAGAAGATCTGGGTTCGAGTTGTACATGGATGTGTTTATTTGCTTTATTCTTCTTAATAGTTCTTTTCAGTTCACAGTAAATCTACTGGGCCTTTTTTGCCATTCTTATGCAAGAAGCTGCAATAGGTCGTGCTGCAAGAAATGCCTCTGACTCTTTGTGCTGGTTTGGCCAAAATCTAGCAATATATTCTCTGAGAGGAAACCAGGTTACAACCACCCTTCCCCCCACAGGGTTCGGGGAAAAAAAGATATTTTCCTCGAAGGAAAGTGAGTGAGATAAGAACTATTTTATTTAACAAACACACAGGAAAAGGATAGTAATGTTAAATAATGAAATGAAATCTTTCGCTATAGAGAGAAACCTGGGAAAATTTCAGAGTCTTTCTGTAGGTGTGGTCTCTCTCCTCCTCGGAGCTGGGTTGGCGAGGGCCCACCCCCTGGGCCTCGGGGAAAAATTCTCCCGATGTGTTCTGATGTTTTTGAACAGTCCAGAAGAGAAAAAGGGAAAAACCAAAGTCTCAGGAAACAAAGTTCAGCTTTCCGTCTCACGCCGGGAAGAGAAGGAAAAAAAAAAACCCGAAACCGCTGGCTGAAGCAAGCAAGCAGGGTGCTCCCTCCTGCTCCTGCACCCAGAGAACGCAGAGAGGAGTGTAATCTCTGTGTCCTTGGGAAACTGTTTTGAAAAGTTCATTTGGTTTTTTTCTTTTCTCTAGCTCAGTTTAAAGGCACAGAAAAGGCACAATATTACTTTTTGAGCATAGAGCATGATAGGGGATACACATGATAGAGTCACCCCAAGACACTCTTAAATTCTAGTTTATGAATAGGATTAATTTGTATAAAAGAGCATAATTGCAACATTATATGTGTAGAAAGTAACTTTGATTTTTAATGTTGTGATTTGTTTAAGAACTGCCTATTTGTATATCTTGCTCCGAAGGGTCTTGAATTGCCACTGTTTTAGTAGAGTAAATTCCACCAAATAACGGCATTCTCAGAAGAAAAACACCAAAAAAAATTATATTGTCCTACTCTGGAGAGCCAGGGCTCCAAAGCTACAATTTTCTTAAAAAATGGTGCTTGCAGAGCACAGGTTGTTTCATTAAAAAAAAAAAAAAAAAAAAAAAAAGAGTCAAAATTATTGAATTAAATTGTAAGTATAAAAATAGTGAAATAATCCCATTTGCCTAAGTGCATTTTTATGGCTTGGGTAATCATCTAAAAGTGAGAGGAAGGCACACAGAATATTTTATGCTTACTAGTGTAACTACTGGATCTCTTATTTTTTGGTGAAAAACTCCAAGGTGTGACAGCCTCCCCAGTGTGACGCCAAGATGCTGGATACATGAATGGAGGGCAAAGTCCTTTCTGTGTCTGTATCTGGAGCTTTCCTCCCTTATATCTTGTTTAAAGCCAATTGCTTGGCTGGGCACTGGAAATGCCACTCACATGTCTGTGTTTTGTGCATCGATCTTACTCCAGATGTCAGTTATCACATCAGCGTGAAGACGGGAGATATCCCTGGTGCCAGCTCGGATTCCAGAGTTTTCATCAAACTCTACGGTGAAAAAGCAGACTCCAGCAAAGAACCTCTCTTAGTCTCTGATAATGATCTAGGCAATTATTTTGAACGTGGTCGAGTGGATGAGTTTACCCTAGATATGATGGATATTGGAAAGGTAAGCATTAATTGCAGGTGGCTCTACACTTTGTGTAAGTGTCTGAATTCAGAATCAAAATAACACTCAATATTGAAGGTGACGAAAGAACCTTTCATCTTTACGTTGGATATTAAGAGACACATTTTACATAGGTTTTACACCAGTAATCTGTCGTGCCTGCTGGCATGTGAGGAGTGTTTTAAGTCTATAGTTAGATACATATATAGATTATTTACATGGACACGGTGGAAGAACACAGTGCCAGGGTAAGAAGATTGTTATACATTAAGCAAATTCTGTAGTGTTGGGTTTTTTCCCTGCCCTCTGGATTTTTGTTTGCTTTTTTCCAAGATCAACCGAATACTGATTGGGCACGATAACGTGGGTCTCCGGTCCGGCTGGTTCCTGGCCAGTGTCCAGATCACAGTTCCAGTCCAGGGAAGGCAGTACATGTTCCCCTGCAACCGATGGCTTGACAAGGATGAGGCTGATGGCAGGGTGGAGGTGGAGGTCTACCCAAGTGAGATTTTGCCTATTGAGAAACGTAAGAGAACATGCTGTTTTTAGCTAGGGCTAAATATGTATTGCTCCCGTTCTTGAGGGCAAGGTCACCGCTGTGTTGGGCACTACAACCAAAAATCACCGTCCCTATGAGCTTATATTGGTGAGGAAAGTAAAATATTTTCCTCATGTTTTTTAAAAGGGTTGGGAAAACATTACAGAGATTTTCATCTCCATTTCCTGAGACCATATGAAAAATTTACATCCTGGGCAGCACAACACAGCACAAGACAATGTGCTTTTTCACGACGGTATCAGTGGGTTCTGCTTTTTTCTACATTTATCTGCCCCAGTCCTTTTTTCTCTTTATGCGCAGGCACATGTCCCATCCTGTCTTTATCACCCCGTTTCCTGGAAGGGAGAAGCTTTTTTGATAAATAAGTGCCAAATCCCTACTGGCCACTTGACTTTTATCAGTAGACCCATTTTCTTCTAAGGCTATGGTTAAAATTTGCCGTCAGATCCTGAGAAAGAATGCTGTGCTTTTCCCCTGCTCTCCCCTGTAACTCCCTCCCTCGTACTGTCCTAAGGAGACCATTCAACCACTCTATAGTTAGTACTGAAACAAAATTCCCTTTTAAGGCTGTGTTTTGCACCCCTCTGACACTGGCTTAATACTTGTAAAAGGAAAACTGTTAGGTTAGTCCTCAGTGAAGAGTTCTGTTATCTCACATTTAGTTTGGATAAGGGCAAATGGTCGTCTACGTGGACATTTGTTAAGACAAGGTAATTTAATTTCGAACCTGAGCCCCCGGGAATGCTGTTATCTGAGTTTCTCTGCTGATTTAATTGCTTTATTTTTGGACTAGTGATAAACTATGAGGTGTCTGTAGTTACTGGAGACGTGCGAGCCGCAGGCACCAATGCCAAAGTCTTCATGCAGATTTATGGCGAGACTGGCAAAACGGAATTGATCATCTTAGAAAACAGATCCAACAACTTTGAAAGGGGAGCCACAGATATCTTCAAGGTATGATGAAGGCAGTCACTGCCACTTCTAAGAGGGGAAAGAAATGATCAGCCAAAGCTGAGACACCAACAAAATAATTGGCCCAACAATACAAAAAAAAAAAAAAAAGACTTTTCCAGAAAATTGCAGGTCTGGCGGTATCTACTGTCCTCTATTCATAGTTTTGGAAGGCTTTTTATTTCTTTTATGGGGTTTTGTGTTTTGTGGAGGGACTTTCATCTTCTGAGGGGCTGCTAGCAAAGGTGTCATTGAAATTTATGATCTAATAGAAGTATTTGTTTATATTTACTTTCAAAAGGATCTCAAAAGGCTTTAAACTATGGGTCTGACCACATGTTATTGCCAATTCCCGTGGTGTAGCTGGGGGGAAAAAACCCCTGAACTTGTATGAGAATATAAGGAATCCCAGGTTTGCCTGTGGTCACACACACCATTAACTACGGGTACAGATGTCAGCCCTGCGGAGGTTTGCAGCTGTAATTCCTGTGAGTGCGTGAATACCCCATGGATTTTACAGTGCCTGTAGCACTGTTCCAGTGGGCACTGCGCAGTCCTGGCGCTCGAGGGGCACAGTGCAGTCCTCCAGCTATTGGGACGGTCAGAATTCAGGTTTATACTGCAGAGCCCACACCCCTCTCTGAGCAGCCCAGCAGTAAAGGGAGTGTTTGGAGGGATGAGAAACCTCTGACATCACTCAAGGGAGTGAGCCAGGACTTGGACAGTCCAGCAAGAAGTTCTGGGCTGATGAGGCTGAGCAGCAGGTGTGGGTCACAACATGGTCAGGCATCATCGCCCTTTTGGACCAGTGTTCTTTTCTGCCTGGTTAGCTTGGAGTTTCTGTCCAGAGAATCCACGGTTTGGGGGAAATGAACGGTCTTAGCACTTGCCCTGATCAGAGGGCAAAGACAGGATCAGAGCAAAGACAGGATGCTCTGTCAGGACACATCAGAGCCACATCCTCCTGTATTGAAGGAGAGACCAGCATCTGGAGAGTGAAGCAGAGGGTCCAGATGGAAGCAGGATTTAAGGCACATCTGTCACATGTGCTCACAGTACAAGGCTTGGCACAGCAGTGCCTACGTCTTATGAATTTGCAGTGCCACAGAGGCTGGATCCATCTCAGCACAGTTAAGCTTGAAGGTGATTGCTGAAGCTCCCCTGAATCATCAAGACTGGGATATCCTTCCTGCTGTCAGTGGCCAAATGGCTTTACCAGTTTTATAATGTGCATTTTTGAGATCAGTTCACCTCCTCCTGCCTCATTTTCTTGCTTTACCGAATGGAGTTACTGATGTTTATCCATTTTTAATGAGTTTTTGGGGATTTGAAATGACTAGTACTTTATAAATGTTTGCTTTTTAAAAACTCTCTATAATTTTAAGATTAGGTTTCTCCAATTTTAAAGGAAATAAGCTTTCTAAAATTTATGAGTAAGAGCTATTAGCCAATACCAGATTTATAATAAAGCCATATGTACAGTGTTCTGTTTACATAGCTGTGCTTATATCCTCTCTCTGATATTTATTGCCAGATTTGAAAATTATGCCCATTTCTGTGATTTTTTTTTTATAAGCACACAAGGCAGAAGCTCTGGAGCATTAATAAACAGATCCTCTATCTCTTTCACTATATGAATATTTACAAAAACTCCTGGGCAAAAATAAGACTCTGTGAGCTACATGACAATAGGAAATGCCATCAGTCATGGACAAGGCATGCAGGATGATTACAGCAAATCTAAGTGTAAAGCCGTGTAAGGAAAGATGCATTCTTTACGTGAGGGCAGCGGGATCAATTTCAGTTTTCTGATAAGCGTCTTGTGTGCAATTGATTTTGTTTTAATCTACAAAACGCTTCTAGACTAAAACCTTGCATGCCAGGTTCCAGATTTCAGCCTGAAGCAAACGTTTGCGAGTTTTATAACATAAACACTGCATAACAGCATAAGCAGTCTTCAAAAACGAGTCATGGGTTGTTGAGGGATCGTGTGGAGTAAAATCTTCTATCCAACTTCATTACGTAGTAATCTGGACAGATAATCTAAACCAAGAAGGTATTGTGTCTGCTGTGCTGACTAGAGGGATGTAAATCTTCTTACTGATCAGCCTTCTGCCACTGAAGCACTGTAACCACTAATGATTGCATCCTCTCTGCACACCAGCAAACTGAGAAAATACTTCTCTAATTTTCCAAATGAGAAGGAAGGAGAAGGGCCCTCCAAACCCACGGCGTGAGTCAGACATCAGGTTTATGAGTTAACTGCCTTTTCACTGCACCATTATTGCTTCTTGCTGGGTTCATATCCTGTGCTGAGTATGAAAGGCATCTTATTATTAATTTTCAAGATACCTCATGCGCTGAGAATCTGTAAAAACCTGGTGTGGTATTATCATATATTCATCTTTAGTGACGACACAGAGACAATACAGGTAAGGAGAGCAGTGAGGAAGTAGGGAGCCAAATAAATGCAGATTTAGATCCTCTCCTCACCATGGCTGCTCTGAATGTCTTCAGCTCAGTGCGTTCCGATGAGATTTGGTAATGGAAAGTATGAAGTAGTAAAGCAGAAAAGAAAAAATAAAGGCAAACTTGCATTAAGAAATTGTTCTCATCTTGCTTAGATATTTTGTGTGATAGAGGCGGTGCTCCTCATTTTTAAGAATGCACTTTATGAAATTGTCTTCTATCCCCCTGGGTGCTGACTTGCCCTTGGTGGCAGAGAGAGGCTGCAGATGTTGGCAAGATTTACAAGATTCGGATAGGCCACGACGGGACAGGCATTGGGGATGGCTGGTTCCTGGAAAGCGTCACGTTGAAGCGCCTGTCCGGGAAAGCGAAGGAGTCTGATAAAAAGAAGAAGAAGAAAAAGAAGCCTGATGAGGAGGAAGAGGAGGAGACCAAGGGAGAAGAAGGAATGGATGTCTACACCTTTGTGGCACATCGCTGGCTGGCTAAGGATGAAGGGGACAAGGAGCTTGTGGTGGAGCTGGTGCCTGATGGAGAATCTGACCTGGAGGGTAAATACCAGAGGGAACGCGTGCGTGCATGTGTGTGTCCTGCCTCTGCATGAAGGATGATAACCACACTGCGCTGCTTGGCAGGACCATTTATCCCCCACAACCACCCCGCTGCCCCAGGCATGCACTGCATCTTACCCCGTGCTGTGGTGGATCAAGCTAGGGGCGAAAAGGATGGTGGGTAAACTAAGGCAGAGCATGGAGGAGACAGCCTGAAATTGGAATATCCTAAAGGACTTCTATAGCGTTCACCAAAGGTCGTCTGGGGCACTTGGATCAAGAGTCCCAGAGGTTACCACTGTGGCTGAGAGTTTAGCAAGATGTAGCTGCTGTTATGGCCAAGGAGACGGGGTGGAGGAAGACAGATTTGCTCATGTTTTAAGATAGATGACAACAAACTCCAGACAAACTCTTTCTGTGCTGGCATTTCAGGGGTTACACACTTTCACGGTGAGACACAGATTCGATGAAACATGGCAGGTTCTGGGGTCCTTCTGACCTGCCTTTGCAATTTTACTTGCAGAAAATACGTATGAAGTCCACGTTCTCACTGGGACTGTGTGGGGGGCTGGGACGGACGCTAATGTCTTCTTGAGCATCTATGGCATGGAAAGAGGAGACACGGGTGAGCGCCAGCTGAAAAGGTCAAATAACCTCAACAAGTTTGAGAAAGGACAGGTAACGCATGAACTCCACTCACTCAAGCGAGCAGAGGGCCGGCACGGTTCTCTCGGTTGACGTGCTGGTCATTCAATACAGTCTCTTCTCACTTCTTTCAAACGTGTTTTATTTCCGAAATACATTATATAAAGCAAAATGCCTCAAAACATTTTCCAGGGGAGATTCATTTGAATAATAAGCTGAACACCAATTCCGTGTTGGAGCCACTTTCTGCATCTGCTTCCTGTAAACATTCTGGTAATAATGCTTCCTTTCAGGAATACTTAAAAGTTACAAACTTTAAATTAATATTGGAGAGTATTTGTGGGGCAGTTCAAGTATGTACATATTCAGATGCAAATACTATTCTAAATGTTCTAGCCAACCAGCCAGGGAATAAAAGCAATATTACACAGCGTGCTGTAATTACATTATAATCCAATCCAATTAAAGATCATCTCTTGTATGTTGAGTATTTGCTATAAAAACTTTATGAACAATTAACAAGCTACTGTTATAGCCAGGAGTTTTTCAAGGAATAATTTTGAAGAACAAAAAATTATAGAAACAAAAAGCAGCTGTGGAATACTTGCAACCACAAAAAAAAAAAAGAGCCTAAGGTTGTTAAATAAGCTGTTAGCTGTGATTTATGAGCTTGGCACTGGTGAAACTGCAACCTGCACATGGTTCTTCATTCAGTGGGAAGAGCTCCAAGCTGCAAATGTAATGCTCCTTACTCTTGGGAGTACAAACCCAAAGTCTACCAACATATTAATCACATTAAGATGTTTAAACTGTTATGATAACAAGGACCGTCCTGTCACACTAACACAGTTAATAAATGATCTTCTTGGTTGTGGTAAACGACAAAAGGAAGAAATTCTGAGATATTTGAAATAAAGCATATGGGCTATATTTTGGGGCTGTCCCATGCAGAGCCAGGAGTTGGACTCCGTGATCCTTGTGGATCCCTTCCAACTCTGGATATTCTAAGATTCTACATAGAAGGTGCGCAGGAGAATTTCCACAGAGTCAATATATTTTTGTCCAGTTTCAGATTCAGTCTGTGGGAAAATACTAAGCCTGAAAGGAATGATATTTAGCAGAGAGAAGTTAAACTTATAGGAAGCTGAGACTGGGATGAGGTAGAAAAGGAGTGAAGGGGGTGGGCAGCTCCAAGGCTGTTACTGCCTTGCAGGAGACAAACATGAGTGTTAATGGGAGACCTCACTGCTCTGTCATTATTTTTGTACACCCACACAAAGAGTACAAAGATAACTTACAAAAAGCTATTTTTTAATGGGGAAAAAGATTACCCTTGGCCATTTGCTGCCTTTCTTTCCTTCTTTCTTGGAAACACAGTCATTTGCCTCTTGCCTCCTGTGCAGGTAGATGTGTTCACCATCAAAGCCATTGACCTGGGAGAGTTGAAGAAGCTGCGGATCCGCCACGATAATTCTGGTTCTAGGCCCAGCTGGTTCCTGGAGAGGGTAGAGATTATTGACCTCAAAGAGAGCACCACGTGAGGAGCCTGTTGCGCCCTTTTCATGCGGTCAGAAAAGGGGCCACGTTCTCAGGAGCCTGCAGAAGTGTGGGGAGGCAGAGGAGATGTAGAAGGGCATCACTGCAGCTCCTCACCTGCTCGCAGGGAACGGGCATCCTTTGGGAGCCTTGTGGTCACTGTGCCATGATACAGAGTGTGGTGCCATTCTGGGGTACCTGTGTGGGGGTTTTTGCAGTCCCAGCACCTCTGTGATTTGGAAACCAGCAGTGTTTGGAAGGGAAACTCAGCTTTTTTCTGTTTCTCCTGGGAGGGATTGATCTCTCCCTCCTGGAGCAGAGGCTGCACTCAAGCATTTCCTTTCTAGGCCCCACTTTGGAAGTCTCTGAGCTCACGTTTTGTTTGCCTTTTGTACTTAATGTAAACATCTGGGCCAAAAGCAAATTCTGATCTAAGCAAAGTCTCATGATTTCCACAGACAGCTGGATGAGCAAAGAATGGGCTGTTCTAAACCTGAAATACAGGCTTGCCTTTGAGCTGAAATATGCTGGAAATCACATGCTCAAAAGCTGCACAATGCTCTGATGGATGGGACCACTCATAAGGACAAGATGGGTCCAGTCTTCATGAACATAAAGTGCCTGGGAGACTGGAGGTTCCTTCAAGTTACTGAACTTTTTCTGGGAGTGAAATTAAAATGAATCAATCATGTGGCGCTGGCAGCCCAGAAACAGCACTTTGTAGTATGTGCTCCCTAACCTATTTATGGATTTAGCTCCCACAAACACCAGACCTCGAGTATGAAAACAGATGTACTGCTCGGCTTTGAGTAATCTTGTTGTTCTATTTTTTTCTTCAAGTAGCCTCTGATCTGTGCTTGCTTATGTTATTAAAGCCTGTGAAGTCCTGTGTAAGCGTTGGGTGCTGCTGTCGTTTTGTAGGTACTACTTTCCATGCCAGAGGTGGTTGGCAGTCGAGGAGGACGACGGTCAGATTGCCAGGGAGCTAGTCCCAGTGGATGAAGCATTTGTAAAGAAAGATTCAGAAAATGACGTCCAGTCTCCTGCAACTTTGGGCCTGGAACAGAAAGGTGAAATTTACGCGTTGGCCTTGTATTTCTTCCAGTGTGGGTCTGGAAAGGAACCAGGCTGTTAGTGCTGTTGAGGGCATTAGCAGTCATCAGTAGTAGTTACTCACTGAGCTGTGAGTAATTTTGCCCCAAAATGAAATTTTCAGGTCTGAGTGAACTGTCAAGTGTGTGTCAGACCTGAGGAGTGGACCCTCCTCATTTTTAGTCTATTTAATCATCTTGCAAGATTGGACCCAAAGTGACAAAGCTAGGAAGATGGGTAATGTGTTCAGTCATCATTTTTGAACTGAAATGCATATTGGTGGCTAACATCTAAGGAATAAATCTCATTCACTTCTCATCATGGACTGTAATGGTTAAACGTTCCAACATGAAACTGAGCAGAGAGAAAGCACACCCAGAGGAAGAGAAGGGACCTAAATTTATCTCACTTTCCATCTTGCTGCTTGTGTCTGTGGTCCTCCAAAATTACTTTGCCTCACTTGTAAATAATTTTGCATGGTAACCACAGAGCAGCGACACACTCCTGTGTCCGATCCTGCAAGGTGCTGAGTGCCCAACACTTCCACTGGTTTCATAGCCAGTGAAAGGTTTTAAACTCTCCCCTATTTCCCCCTCAGATGCTTTTACATATATGAATAATTCCTGAAAGCTGTGTAGTCAAAAAAGCTCCACAAAGTGTTTATCCCTTTGGTTCAGAAGGATGTGCTGGTTGACGAGCATCTTGGAAAGATACGTCTAACTAGGGAGGAAATATTCCGTTTTGGAAATCTTGAGGTTATAGCAGCTGAGTGAAGACCATATTAGACTTTTCCACCTTTTTTATGAGTTTACTGCACTTTCTAGACCATGGTGCAGTAGAAGCCTCCCTACTGATGCTGTTCTTAAAGGCGTGTTTGTGAATACGAGGTGTATAGTGTACACAATTTTTGGTATGTGTTATATGCACATATATTATTTGATGCCAATGAAATAAAGGGGGGGTATGCAGATTTTTTAAATGAAGTATTATAGTCAGAGGCAGCTTTGAGGAGGGTTAGAGGTTCCCAGGAAGCAAATGGGAAGGCTTGAGCACATTTCTTGTCTGTAGATATGCAAGCAATGTGCTGAGCCACTGGAGCAGTAGAAGATTCTGGAACCAGATAGCCCAGCTCACCTCAAGGGCTACCACAGTGTAGGACAGGAACTAGAGATTACAGCATGGCTGTGATCAGTCAAAACAAAACTCAAACCAAGCACACATTTATGCAAGGAAAAGTAAACTCCTGGTCAGACTTCCCACTCTTAAATTAAGATATTTTATCTGGCAGCTAAATCAACGACATACACAGTGAAAGTGAAAACTGGGGACAAGAAGAATGCTGGGACAGATGCCAACGTCTTCATCACACTCTATGGAAGTAAAGACGATACAGGTATGGCTTCAAATGATGGAAAAGCATAGCAACTCCCTGTTTGATACCTGAAAAGACAGGTCATGGTTTCTTTTCATTTCCTCAATACCCATTTCTCACTCCTTTTCGTGCAATTTCATGTTCTCGCAGTCGGTGCACACATCGTGGTAACTTGGAGCACAGCACCAGCTGCTGTAAATCACTGCCAAACTTTGCGATGCTGATTTTCACCAGCTGCTGGTCTAAAGGTTTTAATTTCAATTATAGAAACAGCACAGTTGACTGGGACTACATTATTGAGTAGTGAATACAGTGGATGATTTGCTTTCCTCAGCAGTGAATCAGCATGCTCCTGAAACCCAACCCTCCTCTGCCTCTTTGAGTGGCCCAAAAGTATTTAATCAGCTGATGAGCAAATCCTCTTGGAAGCAGCTGAGACGTGTGTGCCGTGGCTGGGATGCCTGTGAGAGTGACAGGGAACCGATGGGTAGCACCAATTTCTTTAGCTGTGAGCACAGCACGACAACATTGTCCCCGTTGCACTGCCAGAGGATCATTCAAGGGAGGAATTCTGTATATTTTGGGTGTTGATGCAGACTTGGGCTCAGAGTGAGGGACAAAGCTCAGATCTTGAGATGAAAAGCCAGTTTTTGCATTTTAGCCACTTCCCTCGTTCCACTGTTGACATTCCCAGAGGATTTGTTTCACACGCTGAACAATGTCCTTTTGCATCGCCACAACAGGGATAGTCAGCCTAAAGGCCTCAAAGATTAACAAGAACAAATTTGAGCGTGGGAAGGTAGATGAGTTTACAGTGGAGTCTGTGGACATTGGAGACCTGAAAAAAATCAAGATAGGCCATGATAATAAAGGTAAGATAATCTGCTTTGTAATGCAGTGTTTCTAGTGCACTGGGCACATTGCTGTATTAAATAACCTGCCTCCAAGACCCCAAATGTAATTTACCTTCTGGTGACAGGTCCTTGCTGTCACTTTGGCTGTTGCTGCTACTATCTTTGCTGCTAACTCCATTCCCATGTGACATTACGAGCTCAGTGGTGCCAACCTGCAGGTAGCTTTGCACCCTCTCCCTCTGCAAGAGTCTCCATAGCTCTACAGCCACATCTTTAGAGAGATGTCACAGATATCACCAAACCCCATATTTGTTTTTATTGCATGGGACCTACAGACTTGTCTCATTTCTTTATTAAATTTTTCGTGGTGTTTTGGCTGCTTTTTAGACAGAATTCTGTGTATCTGCTACAAACAAAGGAGGCAGTGCAGATATGCGTGGATCTCTTTCCCTGTGGGGCATTAAAGGACAGGTTTGTTGATAACTGCTCTCTATTATCACAGAGGCCAATTGATAAAAGCGGTGGAGTAATTAGCATTTCCACATGCACATCTTTAGCCTGACACTTATAGAAATGTAAAGCTTTTTAGCTCAATCCTGGGCAATTGCATCCAACGATCTTTATGTCATATATTCTATATTCCCTTTGGCAAAAGACAGAAAGATTTATTTCTCTGAGGTCTGGCGTGCAGTGATTCATTTGCTGTTGTCTGTAAAGGCTTCGTGGGTTATTCACTGTTATCTCTCCACCACAGGTAATTCAACTGGCTGGTTTCTGGAATGGGTGAG